>JAYMGJ010000547.1:0-150265 GCA_037178675.1 Scleroderma bovista
GACCCCGACCAAGACGTGACCAGGAAGTCCGCCAGAGTTGGACAGGTCAAAAGCAGAACTGCAGGAGATGGTCAGAACTTGACCAGAGAGTCCGGAGATGGACTAGAGGTGACCAGGAGTTAGAACAGACTGTCAGATTGCGCATAGAGACAAGCAATGTCTCAAGTCCAGATGCAGACCGGAGGTCGCAACCGGAGATGCTAAAACTGACCAGGAGTTGACCAGTAAGTTCAGAGCTGGGCCGGAGTTGACCACAAGGGCCAGAGAGACCAGGAATGGTCCGGAAACAGATTAGTGCAACTGGGGGAAGCACAGATTAAAAGCACAGCTGAGTAGAATAAGCTCAGAGAGTAAGATGCGGGTGGCTGTAGAGCCAGAGTGACCAGAAGGTCGGGAACAGGGAATGTCCAAGCTAAGAGAACCAGTGGCCGGAGAGTGGCCCTAGGGTGACCCTAGAGGTTACTGACAAGGAGGGAAAGTGGTCCGACGATTTCCGGGCGAGTACTCAGCTTTCCTGTGGAAACAGTCCGGAGTTTTGAGTACAAAGTAGTATAGTTGACCGGAGAAAGCATGGAGTTGATCCGGAAGTGGTAGGATCAGTTGGCTGAGAGCCTAGATGGGTCAGGAGTCCACAAATATCAGCAACAAGAGAGAGAGTCGAAGGTTGAGGTTCTGGGTGTGCGGAAGAGAGCTGGAGTTGGGGTGCAAGTACTGCCAAGTGACCGGAAGTCCGCTAGTAGGGCCGGACAAGGATGGGACAGTTGGTACTAAGGTAGTCAGCAGATACAAGCAGGCTAGCACAGAGGACATAGTTTTGGTGAGCCAGCGCAATGCTGTCTCGGTTGGTCGCAGAAGATTGACACAGCTGGAGAGAAGCCTCCAAGCTAGAGAGCGACCGGAGATTGGGTCAGGAGTTCCGGACTGGCCGGGGACGCAGTCGGAAAGGTGAGTCAGCATGACACTGTCTCAGTCGAGAGGGTTGGTACAGGACCAGGAGTACCGGACTGGTTGGAGACACAGTCGGAAGAGTGAGTCAGCGCGAAGCTGTCCCAGACAGGAGTGTTGGCGCGAAGCCAAACAAGCTAGCTAGTAGCAGGAAACGGGTATGGAGTTCCGGACTGGCCGGAGATGCGACCGGAAAGGTCAGATACAGACTACGATAACAATAAAAAGTGACTAAAGGTTGGCTGGGGCGAAGCCCTTATCCCCTTCTTTGGGTAGACGTCCCATAGTCTACCCTCAGGGTAATGGGGTCAAAGCACCAGATGGCTGGGTCCGAGAGCAGGTAGTGCGGATGCACCAAAGCGATACTTGGGGCTAGCAAGCATAAAGCGGGTTAGGTAGAACAGCAGAGGATGGTGCTGTGGAGTGAGTAAAATCCGGAGTTTTGACAACAAGGTCCGGAGTATTGACAAGAATGGTCCGGAGTAGTGATTACAAAGTCCGGAGTTTTGACAAAGAGGTCCGGAGCAGAATAGCACAGAGTGCAGTTGTCCAGGTGGACAACAACCGGAGTTACTCGGAGTAGTCAGGGATGGTGACGAGAGGTAGCCTAGGTATATGGAGACAAGAGAGTAGTGAATGGAAGGGTGAGTCCGAGTTGGTGAAACTGAAGACAAGGTCTTGGGTGGTAGCGGGTGGTTTCCAGGCGGAGGTGGTTCCTTCCAATCAAGGAAGAACCGGAGTTGCTTTCAGAGTTAGATTGCAGTCATGGGGGTTAGCCATCGCAAGCTGGATAGAAGCAGGTGGGTTTGCCCGGAGTTACCAGGAGTTCAACTGGCTAGTCGACAAGGGGTCAGAGAGAGCAGGAGGCGGAAGTAAATTCCGGAGTTTTGGAAACTAGGTTCCCAGGGGGTGACGTCAGGGGCTTGGCAAACACTGCAAGGTATTCGGTGATAATACAAACCAATACCTAATTGATCAACGGATCCTCGTAGGTGGTATGTTATGTTTCAAAGTTACTCCTATTAGTAGTTCCCGAGCGAGGGTTGTGCACGGAGGCACAGATTTGTGCATATAGCACCAGATTGCACCGGAGGTGCTGATTGTGCAAAAGAGCACGAAGGTTTGTGTGCAGAGACACAGAGGTGTGCGCAGGGGCACGGAGAGAGTTTGTGCGACGATGCCAGAGGAGCGGAGACGACCGGAGTTGACAATTTCAGAAAGGACAGACTCGGAGGTTGACAAGATAGTCAGAGGCAGGCAAAAGGGGTCAGAATGACAGACTGGATGGCAGGACAGTGCCGGAGTTCCGGAAATAGGGGTTTCCGATGGGTAACAGCAAAGCCTGTTAGTCCGGGTAGGTGGAAAAAGTCCAGAGATACCAAGCGATCAGGTGGAGATGTGACCGGAGTTAGCACACAGGGCACAGGAAGTGACCGGAGTTGGTGCGCAGCCACAGGAGATGACTGGAGTTAGTGTACTGGGCACAGAAGGCAACTGGAGTTAGCACACAGGGCACAGGAGGTGACCGGAGTTAGTGCGCAACCACAGGAGTTGACCGGAGTTAGTGCGCAGCCACAGGAGATGACAAGAGTTGGTGCACTGGGCACAGAAGGCAACTAGTAAAGGTAGTATGCAGGTCACAGGAGGTGACCGGAGTTAGTGCACAATCACAGGAGTTGACCGGAGTTAGTGCGCAGCCACAAGGAGTGACCGGAGTTAGTGCACAACTACAGGAGTTGACCGGAGTTAGTGCGCAGCCACAGGGAGTGACCGGAGTTAGTGCACAACTACAGGAGTTGACCGGAGTTGGTGTGCAACCACAAGACACAACCGGAGTTAGTGTGTGGTGCACAGGAGATGACTGGACAAGGTCTAGATACCATGGACAAGAGTGTCAAGGGTGCAAGGAGCGACTAGAAAGGACAGACACAAAGGACAGACAGAAGGACAGACACAAGACTGTCAAGAGCAAAGGTAGGGAGCAAAGACTAGTGGATGGCCTGCTGCATAGGTCCGGAGTTGGCTGGAGTTTCCACAGAGCGGAAAGAGTTCCAAGTGCAAGGAGTGACATTTTGACTAAAGGGAGCCCAAGTGAACAGTAGGGCGACCGGAGTTTTGAGCTGAAACGTCGGAGCTGGTTATAGAGTGTTCCAAAGCACTGCGGAGTACTTCCAGTGGAGTTGGGAAGCCGGAGTGGACCAAGATGCCGGAGTACCAAGGTGTTAGACACCCGAGTAGCTGCAGAGAGACAGGATATGGTGTCTGAGATTGCTGAAAGCAGTGAGGTGGACGAGGACAGCAGATACAATGCCTAGAGATGGCTACAGAGCGTAGACAGTGATTTCCGGATAGAGCGGGAAGCCGGAAATTCAAAAGTCCGGAGTAGCCAAGAGTCTTGGTAGACAAAAGGAGGCAAGAGGCAGGCAGAGGCAACAGACACAATGCCAAAGAATGGCTGCAGAGTGCGGACAAGGTTTCCAGGTGGAGCGAAGAGTTTCCAAGTCCCGGAGAAGGGACAACAAGCCGGAAAACCAAAAGTCCGGAGTTGATGAGGGTCAGAGCAGCCAAAGGAAGGCAAAGGTAGGTGCAGGCAGCAGAGCTGGTGACAAGCCAAGGCAACAGAGTGTAGACAAATACTTCCAAGTCAGCCAGAGAGTTTCCAAGTCCAAAGAAAGGACAAGAGGGCAGAAATTCAAAAGTCCGGACCAAACAAGGGTTTGTAAAGCCGGAGTAAGATAGGGGTGGCCGGAGTTGATGCCCTAAAGAAGAGCAGTCATTGGAAATAAAGTATGAAGGACTTAGAACAAAGTCCAGGAGTAGTTGCCAGTCAATGCGGGCAACCGGAGATGGTCAGAGCGGAAAGTCCGGGTAGGACAAGTCAGAGAGCGCGATGCTCAGGAGTATGGTGGCCAAGGTTGGCCGGACATGAGAGGACATGAGTGACAGACAAAGAGTGTGGGTTTATGCATACTGTCGGAGACAGTAAGTTCAGAGCCATGGCGGATGAATTTGCACGAGTTTTGGTGAGATCAAATCTACTGTCAAGACCGGTTCTCCTCAACGATCTTACTAGGAGGTCCAGAGGTGCAGGGAACTAATGAGGAGGTAAGTCCAGACACTAGTAGGTGCTAGTTAGTGTGGAGAGTCAAGTCCGGGTCAAACGAATGAAGTCCGGGCACTAGAGAAGCACAGGGAGTAAGTCCGGGTTTTTGCGGAGTAAGTCCGGACCGCGGGAAAGTGGTCCGGAGTTGAGCGCAGTTTGTCCGGAGCGAAGGACATCCCAGAGGTGGGATAAGTCCTGAGAGGTCTAGCATCGAGTCTGGGACAGAGGTGGCTTTTGCCCTCGTGCAAGTAGGAGACTTGCTAGGATCAGACATAGGACCAAGGGGACGAGATAGGACGGAGGCCGGAGTTGGCCGGAGTTCAGGAGTTCAGATGAACAGATGGATTAGGAGAGCATAATGGGTAGTACAGAGTGGGGAGTATCTTAGTCGAGATTTGATCTAAGGACTACTAGGCCGGAGTATGGTAGTTTATATAGTAATGAAACTAAGGTGAGTATATACGGTGACAAGTAAACACCTTACAGCTGTTTTCGGAAAGGTTGGCAGTCGTGTCGTGATTTTTTTGTTTACACATTGTTTGTACTCAGTAGAAATTCGTACTGTGAATGGATTCATACGCTGGGATGGATCCAACAACTTCGCGGGTTCTGCAGGTCCTAGACTTACCTCAACTTATGCTCGAAGAAGATGACTATGCCTCTGACAGTGATCACGATCTTACTCTCAATGGTTCAGCTATCACATATGATGGCAGCCGAGCTGACCCTGAAGATGACGACACGACACTCAACCCTGATGACGATGAGCTAGACTTGCCAAACCCCCTTCAGAGCAAGCCTCCAACCCCCACACCCCCTCCGATTGTTGGCAAGAAGCGCAAACGAGGTAAGCTAGCGCATATATTGTGTCTGAACAGCCATGACCACTTTGTACATAATCGTACTTCATAGGCAAGGAAAACACGACCCCAGAGGAGCCCAAAGGTCCAAAGGAGGTCTCATACCTTGTGTCTATCTTCTCTGCAGCTGAGATGAAGAAGGCAAAGAGCAAACGAGAGCCAATGAACGAGTCTATTGACCTCTCGATCGAGGTGCCCTGGGACACCCTCTTGCAATACGTTTCAGCTTCTTGTAGCTCACACCAGCACGTTGGAGCTCTGCAAAGACCGTCTTGAAATGGATAGAGATGAATCGGTTGGTGCGGAGAAGGGTGACAAGTTCATCCAGGAAGTAGTCAGGATTGCTGCGAATAAGCTGAAGGAGATAATCAAGGTCCTCGCGATCAAGTTGACGAGCACGACCACGGATCCCTGTTGGGTGATTGACGACATCACCTGTCTCCCTCCAGAGCTTCAGGATGCGAAACCAGGTCCTCTTGGAGATGCTACAGCAGTCAAGGATCTCCTGCAGCCTTAGCAGTCGACGTTCATAAAGCCTGATGGCTGCGAGCTTGACATCGCGACTGATCTTTCGATATGCCATGTATTAGCTAGTAGGGAACTTCGGACTCGGAGGTGCTGACTACTGAGTACAAACAATGTGTAAACAAAAAAATCACGACACGACTGCCAACCTTTCCGAAAACAGCTGTAATGTCGAGACAAGGGATGGAGCAGAAGCAGACAGGAAAATAAACCAGGTACAAGAAAATAAAGCAGGGACAGGAAAATAAACCGGAGCGGAAGCAGACACGGGGAACTAGAGTTACAGGGACGACGGAGGAAAAGCAGGGACAAGGGAACTAGGTCGGAAGAGGTCAGGTAAGGGTCAGAGGTGGACTTAACTAATGTTAAGTCCGGACCGATGTCCAGGACCGGAGGAAGTGGGACCGGAGGAGGTGGGACCGGAGGAAGTGCATGACCGGAGGAAGTGCAAGAGCGGAGGGAGTGCACGAGCGGAGGGAGTGCACAGGTGGAGGAAGGGCGGAGTAGCTGGAGGAAGGTCCGGAGTTGGACATAGAAATGTCCTAAGCCTTTGGTGGACCTGACAGAGGAAGTGGAGCAGGAGCAGGAGCAGAACTGAGCCGGAGTTGGATGTACCAGCCGGAGTTGGGCTACGTCGCAGACAAGGCTAAGGGAGTGGCCGGACTGAAACCGGAGTAGCGACTAGTGGTAGGTACAGGTCCAACATGGAGGAGTTAGACCGCGGATCTGTTTGTAGGAAGACAGGGGTTAGTCCTGAGGCGGAGATGGACGTAGTGACCGGAGTTGAGCTGGAGTGCAGCTATAGGGCTGGAAATGGCCGGACTAGATCCGGAGTTGCATCTATGCCTAAGGAGAGGTCAGGCGGGCCATGGTTAGACCAGAGTTGCGACTGGAAAAGTATGGATATGACACATTCATACCATACTCTCAAAGCTGCACTTGCCCACTCAAACGTAACAATCAACAATCTTCCTCCACCTCCCTTTTGAAGTCTGGCCACTAGTGGAGCACATCAAAGTTCATGGTGTTCCAAGCTGATGCCAAGGTAAGTTATTGTTAGTTCTTAACGTTTTTCTTTTCATTACTCTAGTTCTTGCTGTCACAGACTTAGATTCTCGGACTTGGAGGTGTGCTCCTTCGTATTGTACAGTTGTATTCATTACTTTGGAACCTGGAGAATTTTTGGTTGGCTTGTTGCATTGTGCATCTCTTGGTATCTAGTACAGTAGGCATCGGTCTCATTATCACACTTCGTTTACCTGCAATGCTGTCTCGTTTGAGTCATTTTACAAGGTCATCGGCAAAGTTATAAACTCAGACTTGTCTGACAATGTTCATCACACTCACTACAACACTACTTAGTACTCACCGCCCATGGCGTCCCCTGCATCTCCAGGAGAGCCATCAGTAGTGCAGAGAACTCTAAGGAACTGCAGTGCCTCTATCTTTGCATGTTGCTGTTCCTTCTCTTGTGCAAAAGCAAAACTGTGCGGCACATCCTTCCTGCATCTCTGCGTCGCAACCAGGTTAGTGCTGGTGTTTTTAACAGTCATTACTCATTAGTGCTGTCATAGATCATAGGATGCTCTTCCCCCCATTCTCAATGCCCTTGACTCTTGAGGTCCAGGTCTAGGACATGGTGGTCATCTTGTTCTCAAAGTCGCATGATGAGTCACATCCCATCTGGGTGATAACACCATATGCACCATTGCCATGGACGATACAGAAGGTTTGGTATGTGGCAAAAAGGTCATTGACACCGGCGCCCTCATTCTTGTCAGAAAAACAACCCTCGGCCCTTGGGCCCAGAATATCTGCTTTACTTGCTTGTATTCCCTCCACAGTCAGTTACCAACCCATGTCCCCCATGGGCCCCACCACCCCAGTGTGACGATGACAACCAACACCAGGACCCAACACAACCACGATCCCTGTGTGTCCACAGCTTGAGCACTGCCGCTTTATCAGCAATGTGCTATGTTTTCGCAGTATATGTAGTACTATTTATGCTTTCGCATACAAGGCTATAAGGCTATAAGCCCAATGATAATTTTCACTATGTCATAATTTTTTTTCTGTGGTTAGTTGACTTGGAGTTGCAAGTTATGACTAGTCGAGTCGAGTTGGACCATAGGTAACCTACCTGACCTGACTTCTTGGCACTTGGCTAACTGGGTCCTTGACTGCAACTCCAGTCAACTCCGAGCTGGAGTCGCAGCAACACTACCCATGGTAGTGATACCTAACATGCAGCACTTACTGCGGTCCCAGCCCAGTTCTGCCCTGTGTTATACTGAAGCTGATTTTCAGCCTGGTGTGCCTTTGTTGGACAACCTAAGTAGGTGCATGGGGTCATAGTGACACCTACCATGGTAGCTGCTGTGTATCATTTCCATATTAGGCATTCTTTTTTCCAAATGTTGGTTTCATTCCATTCAATATGCTAGTGGTCCCCACACCTAATCTATGCTAGTTACATCCATCCCACGGCATTTTCACCTGACTGTTCTGACCATGTCCAAGTCTGGATCCTATCTGGTTACTCCGGTCGCATCGCAGCCCTATAGCCCAACTCTGGTCACTCTCAGTTACTCCGGTCATGGTTGCACAGATATACCTCCGCTAACTATGACCCTTGGTCTAGCCTGCATCCAGTCCTTGACTACACTTCCCCGTCAACCCTGCTTGGTTGTGAGTTCTCTGTGTCCTCGATATATCCTTCACCTTGTATCATTTTCACCGGACCTAGTTTATTTTACCCAGACCTGACTTTATTTTCATTGGACCTGACCTAGCACTTTCTCCGGTTATCCCTTGTCCGCCTTTTAGGCTGTTTACTTGTCACCATAAATACTTGTCCCTAGTTCTTACTTAGTATAAGTACTCTGTAGATTATCCTGTACACCTCAGTCTGAAATCAACCATAGTCTCTACTCCAGTTCTTGTCTGTCTCTGTCTCTGTCTCTGTCTCCTCTTGACCAAAACCTATGCAAGGGATCAACACTCGTTATCCTTAGTCATTGAATCCGAACAGTCACCAACTCCGGCTGGACTAATCTCTTGTCCAGCCCTCTGCCATCTTCCTTCATCCACTTTCATCCGGACTTGACTGGACCTCCTACCGGAGTAGACCCGGACTTGACACTGACCCACAGTATGTACTGCGGTGCCATTTGTTTATAGATGTCCTCTGTGCTATACTGATTTAGTTAAGCTCACCTATACACCTACATATGGACTCATCCATTGACATGTATGAGAGGTAGGCCTGGGCCCACTCAAATGATATAGTGATCACAAATTATGTGCCCACATTAATGTGTAAATACTTTCTGAGCTCATTCATATGATTCCATGACAATACCTAATTGGACCTATCTACCCTTCCTTTAATTGACACCCTAGCCCACCCCTAGTACATTGTGATAATATCTAAGTATGTAGCCCATCCATACCAATCGATAACAAATCATTCATGGGCTACCATCCACTGGCCTGTGACACTTGGCCAATTTTCACCTTTGGGTGGTTGTGTAAGATGGCCTAAGTAGGTGCATGGGGCCCCATGGTATCAGCTGCCTCTGCAACCACATCAACAAAGGTATCAAAGCTGTCTTTCACTGAAAATATGAATAGATTACACTTAGTGTTGCTGCAGCTCGGCTCAGCTTCACTGTTGGCTTGTGTGCAGCTTCAGTGTCTAGGGCACTCATTTCTTTGTGAATCTTAATAAATCCTATGACTGAAATGTAGCCATCAACCACCTCTATCAGATAAAAAAAGAATTATGTGAATCCATTCAGCCAATCTTGAGATATGAGCCTAACCTTAGCACCGGCTTCACATTAGCGTAATTGAAGCTGGCTATGGCTTAGGTGAAATAACTCAATGTTGGCTGGTCCAATCAACAAAATTATTTTTTGAGTGATAGCTGCTGCTATAACCTACATTTCCATTATACCATGCATAGCCATACATCATGAAATGGATGAGATAAAAAATAGCAGCTTGAAGCTGCAGCAACACTAATTACACTGAGTGAGTTTTACTGATGTCAAAGTTGTTGATTTTCCTTGGGTGCGGCCTACAACTTCAATAGAGGTTTCAAGATGAAGATGTGCTGTAATGGATTGGGGTGGGGGCTCAGCAACCTTGTCCTCATTGATATCAAAAATGGCTGTCTTGCATGTTGCTTTCTTCTTCTTGGAAGCTGCTGGCTTTGGCAAAGATGGGGATTCATTCTTGGAATGCTTGCGCTTTTGGCTGCATTTGCCTTTCTTTGGTAGGGCTTGACAGGGCTAGCAATTGGTGTAGACACCAGTGAATCAATTTCAATTTCTGGGATATAACTGTCATTAATGAAGACAACTTTTTGAGGTTCTCAGCTGGCTGTGGGTGCAAGTGTGTACATCAGCAAACCAACCCTCCCCTGGACAGTCCTGGACAGCTATCCCAGAACCCCAGCTTTTCCAACAAGGTACCTAACTGGGTAGCTTAGCACAGACTGTCCCAGGCTGTTCCAGCTGTCCCAGACTGTCCTAGAGTGCTCACAGTACATCAGGAAAAACACATTGCTATGTAGCATAGCCACTGAGGTACCTAGTCACCTGGAGGCTCGGTTGTAATATATTGCATCAGGCACATGATCTGGAGTGCTATCCAGCTGTCACTGTGTGACAGGTAGCACACAGTTGCCACTATTGTTGACAGCACCATCCAGATAGCTCACTATAGCCACTGTAGCTCATGTTCATACTATGCATCTGCCAGAGACAAGGTAGCCTATCTTGTTGTCTTAAGTCACCCCATAAACTCAACAAGAGTCAAGCAAGTTTATTAAGTAGGATAAGTGACTAGTAAGGTTTACAAACCAAGTAATACATGTGGCTACTGCATGTTAGTGGGGGGAAGTGATGGCTGTTCATGTTGGTGTTAGAGATGGTAGCCATTGACAGACGTGTCAAACAGCGCTGAAAGACTGGAATTGGCCATGGAAACAGTGCATGCACATACCTGGGTGCTGAAGACACGAGACAACGTGTACTTGACCCTGAGCGCCTCAACGGCCCCATGGATGAGTTGAACAGCGCCAGAAATTCAATGGATCGGTTCAGCAAGCACAGGAATGGTCATGAAAATGGCTGAAAACATGGCAATAAACATCAGAATTCATGAATGAAGCTAAAGAACAAAACTCACCTATAGAGATTGAGCTGCCCGAATGATGGAGGAGTCAGCATTGGAGACGCCAACATTTTCCTACTGCAGAGGTGGTTGTAGGCCTGGTCGATGCTAGTGGTCTCCGTCGTTGCATTGGTGGCGGCAATAGCGGTCTATTGATGGTGTGAGTGAGCAGATGCATGTGGGAGATGCGAGATGTCAATGCCAATGATGGGATTGATTGATGAGACTTGGGCAAAGTTTTGGGGAATGAATGATTACATCAGCATGTTGAATTTTTTTCTCAACCCTCATGGGTGCACCATCCAACTTTGTCTCGATGGGGCATCTGGCGCTAGTCACACTACCAACCTCAAGCTTACTTAGCTGTAGCAACATGGTATGTGGTTTCTGCAACAACATAGAACCAACGCTGACACCAATACACATCTCACATCCCGTGCAAGGCAATGAATAGTGTTTTCAAGTCCCTGTGCAGCCACCTCACCAATGAAGACCACACGAGCAGGTAAGTAACGAACCTCCACAATGATTACTAAGACAACAACAACAACGAAGTAGCCACAAAGTCATTAATATGCACTGCTGCAATGCGTGTCATGGTAAGTTTCGACCTTAGCTGCAGAAGACCCTCTTTTGACACCCTGCATTGCAAGGCCTCCGCATTCAGCCTGTATCAGCTGTCACTCAAGCTAAGCAGATTGCTGCAGATTATTGCAAGGTAATCTCCATCTATCAATGCTGTGCTACATCTCATCAATGACCCATCACCATCAATGCAATGATGGAGATTGCTACCATCACCAATGCGGTGATGACCATGCTCATCAAACCTCAATGTTGAGTGCATGCCACCATTGTGTGGCTAGTTGTACGACAGCAATGACAGCCCACTTTGACCTCCCACATCCAGCGGTGTCCATGCTGACAGCCATTTTGCAGTGCAAGCATGTTCTGTATGTTTTTTATTTTATTTTCATTGTTATCTGTTCTTATGGGTCCTCTACACACACACCCTGCAGTGTGCACCTATGGGTGCGCACTTTCCTTTCTCACTATGTCCCACATCCATTACTTGAACCCTCTCCATCCCCTTATCCCTGAATTCACTCAGTCACACCTTAGTGCGCTCTCCGACACTTGTCCACACTCTCACCACCTTTTCCAATGCACCTCTCACCCCCATTCACACAGCTTCTTCAAATGCCTCCACTGAAGTCACTCTCTATCCTGTGCTGCAGATTGTGTGAGTGTATATTGATCCATGTTGACACCTCATCATATAGTTTGGCAGAAGACACCACTCATGTGAACTCCTCTCGACTGGCATGCTCTCAGCAGTGTATTCAATGTTGTGGACAGGAACAGGGAGCATGCCACATTTGTGGCAAGGAAGGCTGATCTCCCATGTCATATGTGGACACACGCAGCTAACAAGGATGAGCTGTATGGATCTTCCTCATTACCCTTCAGAGTCAAGAGAAACTTACACAAAAGTTATCAGGATGTTCGGTTGTCCCTATGAAGGGTGTGGTTATAAGACCCTCCAGTGTTTGAACTTGGTGACATACTTGCATACACAGTAAGTTAATTTGGATTCATCAAAGAATGGAGTGTCAGTTTATCCCATCCTCATTAGCACTGGTGAACGCCCCAACAAATGCTGCCATCCTGGTTGCACCTACCTGACTTCTGATCCTGGCTCCCTTATGCATCATCACAGAAGTATCCATGGGTACAAGCCCAAGGCCAAGAGATCAGTCCACTCTGAGGATACTTGATCATCCCTGCGACGGTCACCCAGTAAGTCCCCCCCCCACTTTCAACATCACCACTGACGACTATGACTACCACCACAGTGGCGTCTGTCGGTCATCTGCTGAGTCCCCCCCCCACCATCACTGTCACCACCAATGACCATGACTACAACCTCCACATGGACACAACACAATGTTTGTGGCAAACTCCACCACCACTGTTGTCAACTGCATGCCCTGTTCACCACATGCTATCACTGTTGATGATGGAATTCATCATTGGTGCTGCTCCCATGATGCACTGTTCATGACCACATCCACTGCAAATACAATGATGTTCATTACCACCTGGTGGACCGACAATGGAGAATGGATTGGATTGGTTCATAGTAGCTAGTTTTGTCAAGTACTGTTGATTCAATTCTATTCTGGTGGATGGTACTGTGTATTGCCTGTTGGACTGAGAAATGTAGTCTATGTTGTGCTATACTGAAGTTACAGCAGGGATACCAATTTCATGATAGAAGGTGAGGGGTCTATATCACAATATATAGTTTTGGTAGCCTCCATAGTGGCCTTGCTACATTGGATACATATTTACATGTCAGACTATGGCTACTATGGAGTACTATAGATTTTATGCATGGTGCTATATTGCCTTTATATTGGGTACTTGTCGATGGAGCTTTGACTGCTATAGAGGCTATATAGTACTATATTGCCAAGTAATTTTTTCCTGATGTAGTACCCATACCTTTGCTGCTTGTACCTTTTGATCACTTTGATTCATACAATGTTTGTGTCAATCAATTTATATTAACTCTGTACAGTACAAAGAATAAGTACTATATACAAATCAGGTCATTGTCATGTTGGTGGTGGCTTGTCCAGGCATGGTCACATCATTGAGACAGGTGATGGGGTGACTATTGTCATCATCACTGGTGGCCACATCATTGGCACAAAGGTGGTGGGGTGGTCATCATCTTCATGGCTGGTGAGGTGGTCATCATCACTGGTGGTGGCCATGTCATTGACACTGGTGGGTCATCGTCGCTAGTGGGTGGTGGTTGTGTCATCATTGATGTTGGTGGTGGTAGCCACATTATCATTGATGGTGGTGGTGAGGTGATGGTGGTGGTGGCTGCATTGTTGTCACAGTGGTGGTCATGTTGCTGTCGACACAGGGTAAGGTGGTGGTGGTGGCTGTTGGGTGGTGGTTGATGCATGGTGTGGTGATGGAGAGAATAAGGATGAAAGACTTGGAGAAATTTTTGAAGTGTTTGTGTGTGTATGTGTTTGTGTACATGATTATATCAGCATATTCAACTACCAATATTGCCTAATCGTATTTAGTATTTACTACACACCTCCCCATCACCACTAGTGTCATTGATGCAACCACCACCATCAGCAACAAGAATGACGACCCCACCATGGATGACAGACAATGCAGCCACCACCACTGGCATCAACAACAACCCCACCAGCCACCACCTGCATCAACGATGTGACCACCACCACTACCAGTGATGACAACCATCCCATCAGCCACCACCACCAGTGTCAATGCAACCACCACCCACCAGCATCAACAGCATGGGCACCAGTGATGACACCCACCAATGCAACAGGTGTTGATGATGACAATGACATCAAATTTATTACTTAGTTATTTAGTACTTGTATGATTTGACTTAATAAAACTTATTCATCTTATTAGTTTTGTGTGATCTTGAGTTTTTTTATTGGTGTTATTGCTACTATACTCTACTGAATTTATTGCACTTGTACTGGATTGACTGGAGTACCTGTCATTATTGTAGAAGCCTGGGCCAGTCTGTCATTGCTGTGTAAGCCTGGGCCAGACTTGCCAAACTAGGTGCTTGGCTAAGCAAAAGGGCTGGTTTGCTGATGTAATGATCAAGATTTGTGAGCTTGTCTCAGAGAGAAGTTACCATTGAGGTGCTCTGGGGTGATCCCCAGCTCATCCTCTAGCTCATCTAGTGGATTATACTCATCATCTATTGGCTGAGGGTCATTGAAAGGGTCCATGGTGATCTGGTAGTGCAATGACAAGGTGTGGAAACAGGAGGAGCATGCTGGAGGCAGGGTATCCTGTGACATTCCCAATTTGGAAGCATGCAACTTGTGAGTCAAAAAGATTCATGCAATCTCATTATACTTAGAACGACTGTAATATGCAGCACAATCTTTTCAGGGCTTGTTCATATGATTCCATGACAATATTTAATTCGATGTATCTACCCTCCCCTTAATTGGCAGCCTAGCCCATCATCATACATTGCAATAATATCCTAGTAGCTAGTGAACCCTATCAACTGATGACAACTCATCTGGGGCCCTCTGTCTGCTGGCCCATGATACTTGGCTGATTTTCACCCTTGAGTGGCCATGTAAGACAGCCTAAGTGGGTGCATGGGCTTCAAAAAGAGTAGTGCAAGAGTAGTGACAGCATAGCAAAAAAGTGTAGTTCTAGTCTAGCAAAACAATGTAGGAAAAGTTTAATGTTGATTGGGAAAAATGAGTATGCATCAGCAAATCCCTTGTTTTGGGACAGCGCTTACAGTAATTACCTTAATAGTACAGTATGTGACAGCAATTACAGCATACATTACTACAGGGTCCCAGTTCCATGGGAATGCAGCACTGACACAGCATGTCACAGTATGTTGATTTTTTCGCAAATTTCACTAAGTCCCATCCCATCACTTACCCCACCCCCACTCTCCCCCACTCCACCACATAATCAATTTGCACTGTTTGTGCACAATGCTGTCCACCACAGCACAATTGCACCTCCAGGTATGGTTTTTGTGTTTTGTTTCATATACTAACTATTGTTACAGGTCCTCTCCGTGCACCTATGCCCATACAGCACAATTTCCCCCCCTCATATGTTTTTTTTTTGTTTACTAACTTTTATTACCAGCCCATTGCATGGATGGTGATGGTGACCAACTCTGAGACTGTCACCACAACGCAATGATAACAACACCACAACCAAAACACTGACCACAACTACAACCACCACAATGCGACGACAATGACCATACCACAACCACACGATGATGACCATTGCTACCACCACCAACACAATGCCAACTACCACCCTCTTTACCACACCAAATGATGGTGACAACAGCCACCACACTCAACAGCAACATCTACCACCACCACCACCACCACCACCACCACCACACCAATACCGTTGTTGATCGCCAACACCACTTGTCAACAGCCACCACCCCATCATCAGCATCAATGATGACGATGGCGATGGCTGCAACAACCACAGCACCAGCACACACGCACACTGTGCGCCTAAGTGAGGGAAGAGGTCAGAACAACCAACAACCAACACCAAATGACAGCAATATGCGAGTGGTGGTCTTCCTTTGCGTTTCTGGTATTTAATCTCCTCAGGAGGATGTGCTGCACGCCTTCAGGCAGGATGCAGGAGGGAAGGGAAGGGCTTCTGATGGGGATGATATGCAACTGGGGATGGTATTGACTCCTCTTCAGCCTACCACAGTGGTTAGGAAGAGTCCTGGGATTGAAGAGCGATGATAGATTGATGACAGGGGTGTAACAGCAGTGATGGAGCAACAGGGAAGCAAGGGGACAGTTCCTGCTTCAAGAATGCGATGGACAGTGATGGGATGGAGTGGACAGAGATGCTAGACTGCGCTTGAGCCTAGAGAAATGATCAGATACAAGATATATCTGATAAACAACAATATAGGAGCTTTAGGCCAGCACTGAGTGACCTACAAGTCCAAAGACAGAGATGGAGCTTATAGACAGAGAGGGAGAGTGAATGTGGTCGCTTTATTTTGGGGGAAGCAGACCCTTCCTTGCAGCCTTTGGCTGCTGGTTTATATACAGGAGGGGCTGTGGCTGTCAAGTCCGGGTCTACTCCGGTAGGGGGTCCGGTCAAGTCCAGACGAAAGCGGACGAAGGGAGAGGGCAGAGGGCTGGACAAGAGATTAGTCCGGCCGGAGTTGGTGACCGCTTGGATTCAACGACTAAGGATAACGAGCGTTGATCCCTTGCGTAGGTTCCGGTCAAGAAGGGGAGACAGAGACAGAGACAGAGACGGGCAAGATCAGGAGTAGAGACTATGGTTGATTTCAGACTGAGGAGTACAGGATAATCTACAGAGTACTTATACTAAGTGCAACCTAGGGACGAGTATATACGGTGACAAGTAAACAGCCTAATGGCGGACAAAGGACGACCGGAGTAAGGGATAGACCAGGTCCGATGAAAATAAAGTCAGGTCCGATGAAAATAAAACAGGTCCGGTGAAAATACTACAAGGTATGAGATATAACGAGTTCATGGAGAACTCACGTCAAGGCAGGGTAGATGGGCAAGTGTGGTAAAGACTGTATGTGGGCTAGACCAAGGGTCGTAGTTAGCGGAAGGTTATCTGCGTGTCCGTTGACCGGAGTAACTGAGAACGACCGGAGTTGAGCTGTAGGACTGCGATGTGACCGGAGTAACCGGATATGATCCGGAGTTGGACATGGTTGTAACAGTATCCCCCCTTTAGGGCCGAACCCATGAGGCCCCAATGAGGCTGCAGTGTGGTCGCCTAGAACAATGCGGAGTCCGGAGTGTTTTGTCTGAGTACGAATCTTGGATCTATAAAGATCAGACCGGTTTTGCTTTTTTACCCCCAGTTCCCTGCCTTTGATTTTTGAATATGTCTGACACTGCCAAGTCCACCACCCCCACTGTCCCCTCTGCGGTCGAGTCCAAGGACTGGACCAAGGCGTCAACACCGGAGCTCCAGTCCGGTAGCGAAGATGAGGCGGCCATCCTCGATGCCAAGATGAAGGAGAGGCGTCAACGCAAGCAGATCAAGAGGGAGGAGAAACAACGCCGGGAAGAGGCAGAGAGGCGAGTGCGCAAAGAGGCGGAGGCAAGAGCTCGCGAGGAGGCGGAGCATAGGGCAAGGGAGGAGGCAGAGCGCCAAGCGCGTGAGCAGGCGGAGAAGGACCAGGCAGAGGTGCAGCGGAGGGCTGCAGAGGTTGCCACGAGGCAGAAGGCACTGGCGCAGGAGGCGTCAAAGAAGAGGATGAGGGAGGAGCCGGAGGCAGGTCCGAGTAGTGACCGGAGTGAGGAAATCCGGTAAGTAGTCTTTATCTTCTTTTATGATTTTTCATTAATTTCCTGGCAGGTGCGTTCGTTGTGCCAAGCACAAGGCCAAGTGCGAGCAGGACCCTGAAAAGCCCAAGCAACGTGTGTGCATGAAGTGCGCCAGGCTCAAGGAGCGGTGTGAGTGGCCGGAGGTGGGAGGTCCGGGTCTGGTAGTGGACAAAGGGAAGGGCAAGGCAAAGGAGGTCGCAACGTCGCCGCAAGGAGGGGAGAAGCGGAAAAAGAAGAAGACGGTTGCGAAGGTGGTCGATGACGACGACGACATCATTGAGGTACCAGGGCCATCTGGGCAACGGTCCGGGTTTGACCCTGGACCGTTCCTAGAGCGGCTGGACAGGCTGACCGGAGCGGTGGAAGAGATGACCGGACAGATGCGCCGGGTAGCGGATGCCACCCGCTCTGTGGCCAAAGGGAACGAGCGGCTGACGGCCGGCCTCGAGACCTTTCTCGAGGAGTGCCAATTCTTCACGGCGCCCTGGGACGAAGACGAGGAGTCAGAGGATAGCGAGCCGGAGGTCGACCCGGAGGAGGTCAAACAGGAGGTCCAGGGGCTCCAAGAGGAGCAAGAGAACCCTGGCGGCACTGTGCCGGAGTAAGTGGTCCGGTCCGGACTTTGTAAATAGAATGTAAATTAGTTTTACTTTTTGTTTATAAAGAAAAGTGACCTGAGTTTAGTGAGTGATATTACCAGACAAAATGAAACAGAGAAAGAGAGACAGATAAGAGAGAAACGGAGACGAGAGTATTACTACATGGACGTGAGTGGTCCGGGTTTGTCCAGGTACCGGACATGGTAGTCTTCGAGTAATTCCGTAGCGTTGCCTAGCTCAGTGGCGAGTAGCCAAGAGGTTTCTTTGTCAGTTCCCTCGTAACCGGACCAACGTACCAAGTACAGCAGTTTGCACGATTTTCGTCGTCGGTCAACCTTGGAGTCGAGGATCTCAGAGATCTCGAACTCCGGTTCACCATCTACCTCGACTGGTGGCGGAGGAGGCTGTATCCGGTCCGGTATAGTATTGGGTATGGCCGGTTCGAGTTGGGAGACGTGGAAGACGGGGTGAACGGTGCGCATGGAATCTGGAAGGCGTAGCGTAAAAGAGAGAGAGCCTACTTGTGCTATGATAGTGTAGGGCCCAAGATTCTTTTCTGATAGCTTTTTGGATGGTCGAGTAGACCGGAAGTATTTGGCTTTCACGTATACTTGATCGCCTACTTTGAAGTCTGGTGCCGGAGTACGTTTGGCATCAGCCGGACCTTGGTAGCGAAGTTGCGTGTTGGCCATTTCTTCTCGAAGGTATTGATGCAGCGATTCAAGGTCGACTGCGTAGTCACGAGCCCGAGCTGAAGTCATGTCGCGTTCTGGGTAGACAGAGATGTTAGGGTGGTAGCCCTTGTTAGCAAAGAACGGAGAGACTCCGGTGGTAGCACTTGGTGCATTGTTGTATGTGAACTCCGCCAGTGGGAGTAAGTCCGCCCAGTTGTCCTGCTGGTAGTTGCAGTAGATCCGGAGGTACTGTTCCAGTGTCTGGTTAGACTGCTCTGTCTGGCCATCGCCCTCCGGGTGGTAACCGGAGGTGAAGTGGAGGCGCATGTCGAGGGCCTTTCCGAGTGACCGGAAGAAGTGAGAGACAAACTCTGTACCGCGATCTGAGGTGACGTGGGCGGGAACACCATGCTTGGAGAATACATGGAGCAGGAAGAGTTTTGCAAGCTCCGGGCTAGTGATGGTGTCATGAGTAGGGATGAAAATGGCTTGTTTAGAAAGCCTGTCTACCACGACCAGGATGGCGGTAAAGCCAGTAGATGAAGGGAGTTGCTCTATGAAGTCCATTGAGATGGAGTTCCAAGGCTTCTCCGGTACAGGGAGCTGTTTCAGCAACCCGTAGGGCCTATGGCGCGGTGTCTTAGCTCTTGCGCAGGAGGTACAGGACCGGACGTAGTCTTTGACGAAGGTCCTGAGACCGGGCCAAGTATATTCACGCCGGATTAGTTCTAGAGTCCGGTTTTGCCCAAAGTGACCAGCGAGTGGGTGATCATGTCGATACCGGAGAACCCGGAGACAGAGGTCGTCCAAGTCCGGTACGTATATGTGACTGTCTAGTCAAAGGAATCCAGCCTCATCGGTGGACCAGCGAGAGTCCGGTGGATCTGTGAGGTGGATCTGGGCAATGGGATCAGAGGGTAGTGCGGAGAGGATGTCGCTATGGAGTGTTTCCACGTCCATGATTGCAACTGCACGGAGGACCGGAAACTCTAGATAAGTAGTGCGAAGAGAATTAGAGAGCTGTTCTTGAGTGAACACCGGCCTAAGATTTTGGGGGTTAACCCGGGCGTAGCCACTATCCCCCTCTTTGGGGTAGATGTCCCATCGTCTAGTGAGAGGGTCAGGCTTGGCACCGAGCTTACCAGGGCGGAAGCGAATGACAAGATTAAACTGTGATAAAAACTCGGACCACCAGGCTTGCCGGCGGGAGAGTACTTTTGAAGTCGAGAAGTACTCGAGATTCTTGTGGTCCATGACGACGTCTATAGGAGAGGCAGAGCCTTCAAGGTAGTGACGCCAGTTCCGGAATGCCTCGAAGATGGCAAGGAGTTCTTTATTGTGGGTGTCATAGTTCAACTCTGGAGCAGTCAAGGTCCGGGAGTAGTATGCGACCGGACGAATCTCTCTGTCAGCGCAAGTAATAGACAAGATACCAGCGACAGCGTAGTCGGAGGTGTCAGTTTCCACGATGATAGGGGTATCCGGAATGAAATGGGTGAGGATGGGCGCAGTGGTGAAGGCATGCTTGAGAGCATTGAAGGAACGTCGACAGTCCTCGGAGAAGTTCCAAGGAGCGTCTTTCTGGGTGAGACGGGTAAGAGGGACCACAATGTCCGAGTAGTTGAATATAAACCGGCAATAGAAGTTGGCAAAGCCCAAGAAGGACTGGATGTCCTTCACCTTTCGAGGTTCAGGCCAGTCAGAGATGGTTTGGATCTTGTCCGGAGACATTGTTAAACCGTCCGGAGAGAGGCGATAGCCAAGGTACTCTACCGAGTCCGAGTGGAACTCACATTTCTCCGGTTTGGCGAAGAGG
Organism: Scleroderma bovista; assembly: GCA_037178675.1. NCBI lineage: Eukaryota > Fungi > Basidiomycota > Agaricomycetes > Boletales > Sclerodermataceae > Scleroderma > Scleroderma bovista. The sequence goes on from JAYMGJ010000547.1 coordinate 20,639, forward strand.
CCATGTAACCGGAGTCGGCAGAGAACTTCCCGGACGTGCTGCTGGTGGGACTCCATATCCTTGGAGTAGATGAGGATGTTGTCGAGGTACACGACAACGCAGACATCCAGCATGTCAGCAAAGATCGTGTTGACAAAGCGCTGGAATGCTGCAGGGGCGTTAGTGAGGCCAAAGGGCATTACTAACCACTCGTAAGACCCATAGCGCGTACGGAAGGCGGTCTTCCATTCATCGCCCGGAGCAATCCGGACTAGATGGTACGCGTGCCGGAGGTCGATCTTTGAATAGATCTTAGCACGGCTGGGAGAGTCTAATAGGTCAGAGATTAGGGGGAGCGGGTAGCGATCCTTTTTAGTGATTTTGTTTAGGCCTCGGAAGTCAACGCAGAGGCGGAGTGAGCCGTCCTTCTTTTTTACAAAGAGGACCAGAGCAGCGTGGGAGGAGGCGGTAGGACGGAGGAAACCTGTATTAATATTCTCGTCGATGAAAGTCCGGAGAGCGGAGAGCTCAACCGGAGACAGTGAGTAGAGAGTTCCCAGAGGAGGGGAGGTACCTTCTTCGAGGTCGATCTTCAAGTCGTAGTCGCGATGCGGGGGAAGTTCAGAGGCCTTCGCCTTGCTGAACACATCCGCATAATCGCGATACTCCGGAGGGACGATGTCCAAGTCCGGCGGAGTAGAGGCGGAGGAAGAACGAGCTCTTGCTGTGTCAGAAGGACGCAGCTGAAGTTGGTATTTGGTGGATCCCTCTAATTTGCACGCACGCATGAATGCGGCTGCGTTTATCAGAGAGATGTGCGGAGGGGTGCAAACCAGAGTGTCGACAGATGGCGCGAGGCCAGGGTCAGACTGGCCAGAGAGGCCGGAGACAGGGTTACCGGACTGAACCGGAGAGGGGGTCGACGGGGGCGCTAGCAAACTTGGTGCAGGGGTCCGGAAAGTTAAACTGCTCAGTACCCAGTCAATCAACGGATTGTAGCGGGTGAGCCAGTTATGTCCAAGGACAATCGAGCATTCAGAGTCTAACGGAGTGAGGTAGAAGGTCATAGGGGTGACATCACCGGATGCGGGAAATTTCACTGATAGATTGACGGCTTGAGTAATTACAAAATTCGAGGTACCGTCAAAGAGCCGGAGTACAATCTGGGGAACAGAGTAAGTGGAGAGAGAGTGTCCGAGAGCATATTGGGTATCTACAAAACAGTGCGTGGAACCGGAGTCCTCTAGAGTGCTCACAGTAGTACCCATAGTACCTTTGCTACTTGTACTTTTTGATCACCTTAATTCATTCAATGTTTGTGTCAATCAATTTATATTAATTCCCTACAGTACAAAGAGTTGGTCATCGTGTTGTTGACCATAGTTGACGCTGGTGGGGACGTTGTTGTTGTTGTTGGCATCGGTGGGGATAACGTCATTGTCAGTAGCCACGTTGACAATGGTGGTGGTGGGTCATCATCATTGTTGCAGACACAGGTGGTGGTGGTGGTTGTGTCGTTGTCGACGGTGGTGGGGTGGTGGTGGTCGCATTGAGGGTGGTGGTGGCCACGTCTTCATTGGCATTGGTGGTGATGGTCATGTCGTCGTCAATGGTGGTGGGGTGGTGGTGGTCGACGGATGAAGAGAATGAAAATGAGAGACTTAGAGAAATTTCAAGTATGTGTGTGTGCATGTGTTTGTCTAATGATTATATCAGCATATTGCACTATCAACATTTCCTAATAGTGTTTACCACGTCACTACATGCCTCGCCCACAGCCACCATCCCCACCAGCATCGTTGATGTGACCATCATCAGCGACAATGACGACAATGACAATGATGGCTAGGCCACCACCACCACTCCACCACCAGCGTCGACGGCCACCACCAATGCAAGGGAAATGACGGCCCCACCACCAATGTCGTCGACATGGCCACTGACGATGATGACCCCCACCATCAACGTCGTCAACGTGGCCATCAATGCTGGCAATGACGACAATGACAATGACCCTGCCGCCATCCCCAGCATCAACGGCGGCAACGCAACCACCCACATCCCCAGCGTTGACAGCAACGACAGGATGACTCCCATCCCAGCATCATCCGACGATGATGCCCCTCCAACGTCCACCAACCTCCCAGCCACCACACCAGCGCAGCGTCGACGATTGCCCCCCTGTGTTCAACAACCACCCCAATCATATAAATATATTATTTAGTTATCTACTCCATAGTTTTAGTCCTAATACATTTTTTTTTTCTCTACTGAATATTTGAATCGAGTGACAACCAGACTGGCACGGAGTCTGACAGACTGGCACAGAGTCCGACAGGCTGGGCGGTCAGCTAAGCGCTGTCAAGTGCTGTCAGCTCGGCTAATTGGAAGGGCTGGTTTGCTGATGCCAGCGCCAGCACAGATGCAATGCGACCACCACCACCACCACTGGCGTCAACAACCCAGTGCCCACCCCATGCCTGCACGCTGCGACACAACCACAACCACAACCACAATTTATGACCCACCACCACCCACCACTAACATTGACAACCCAGTGCCTGCCCCCATGGATGTTGTGACAGAACCACCACCACCACTACTGACGGCGATGACCCCAGTGCCACCACACATGCACGTTGCGACACGACCACCACCACCACTAGTGTCAACAACCCAGCACACACACTGTGGTGTGACCACCACCACAATGACAAGGCAGCATTGATGACGATGATGACGACAATGAGTGCATGGCCAGTGCCACAGTGGTACAACGGCGACTATGGCAAGGAGGAATGACGATTGCAACAAAGAATGGGGACAACAACAATGCTACAGCGGATGGTGTAGAAGGAACCAATTAGTATTTAGTAGATTACAATGTAGTAGCTACAATTGAATACAGGGTTATGCAGTTTGACTACAGAATGACACAGTGTGTTGCAAAGTGTAACATGCTATACAGTGGATACAGTATGAATCTACATACAGCGCGCGAGATTCTGTGTCACAGTGTTGTACAAATGGGGACCTATCTGTACCACTGTGGGAACTGTAGCTGACTGTACAGCTTTGCGATGTGTGTTTGATCTGATTTTGTGCAAATCATGGATACCTTGCAAAACATACCATCTGATCTGCATAAATGACACATAGCAGGAAACCATGATTTGTACAAATCAGTGGGTATGTGATTTGCGCAAATCAGTGAGTATGGTGTGCACAAGTCAGATGAATGGTTTTGCGCAAATGAATGGGTATGTGGTTTGCGCAAAACCATACCCTCTGACTTGCACACACCATACTCACTGATTTGTGCAAATCACATACACATTGAGTTGGGCAAAACATACCCTCTGATTTTCACACACCATACCCTCTGACTTGCGCACACCATACACACTGATTTGCCCAAATCATACAAACCATGATTTGCGCAAAACCATACCATCTGACTTGAGATACCCACTGATTTTTGCACAAATCAGTGTGTATAGTTTGTGCAAACCCCATACCCATTCATTTGCGCAAATCATACAAACCATGATTTGCGCAAACTATACACACTGATTTGTGCAAGTTTCTTGTAAAAATCTCTTATTTTGCGCTAAATAGTGGATCAAATGTTGGGATAACCCTGTCCAACCCTAACCAACTTAACAAATAGATATAGAATCGGTTCAATGCGGACCGGTCACGTGATCAGGCACAAGCTGTCTGAGAGTCTAGGCTCGGTCTGACTCCGGTCGGATAAATCCTTTTGAAGTTTCTCCGAACTTTCCCCGTATGGCACAAGGGGCCCGGGCAGAAGTTCTTTAACGAGTTGGCAATAGTGCGGAACTGGCCCTAGGTCCGATCCCGCCGGTAGCTCCGATTTGCTACCATTGCCCCGGCTATGCAACCACCTTCGCTCCGCTCTGGCGGAGAAACATTGTTCCCTTGGTGTGGAATCCCGATTGGATCTTGATCCGATTCAGTGGACATGAGGCTCCGCCTCATGCCCTAGGCATGGCCGCTCTGCAAGCGGTGCCAAGGCCCCAGGATAGGGCTCGGATCTTAAGGATCCAATGCAATGGAAGCGATCACATTGAGGTAATGCCTCATGTATTGTTGTCCCCCCAAGGGGGGAACGTGTTGCACAGTAATTAACACCGGCAGTAAGGGTCGATGGTCTAGTCCAATCGGTTAAGTGAGTAACCGTCTTCCTATCGCGAAGGCTGTGTGTAGTGCCACTCTGCCCCCCACAACGTGGTTCTAGGCATCGGAGACGCTTGCCAGCTTAGTACCGATTGGTTGATTAGGGAATCATGTGGTAACTTTGCCGTACCAACCCCGCTGTTTGAGATTCCGACTCAGCAACAGTCTACGGATAAAAGAGATAACAAGAAGGGCTGATGAGACAATAAGTCGAAAGGCACCCTGGTCTTCTGTCCCCGCACAGGAACCACCTTCCCTCTCGCACTCGTCTCTCTAGCTCCGCAAGCTGGATAAGTTGCAAAAATTGCTTCGCGATTTTTGCTCCACCCTAAGTCTTTCCGAATTGTGGGACCAAGTCAACTGGAGCTCAGAGGTGACTGAGGGGAATGACATCGCCAAGATATTCACCACTTGCTCGTTTTGCTCTACGCAGGATATGCATTGAAGTGACCGGGTCACATTCGCTCCCACATTGAGGTACAATATCGAGTTGTCTAATGTATGCCAAGAATCTGTCGTGCCAGTGAGGTCTTTGACCATGAGGTGGCACAGGACAGAAGATTAGTTGTATTTCACCAATGCAATGGCCTGCCGAGGTGGTGTTGGATCAACGTCCCGATGAAGTCGTGAATATGGAATTACCTTCAAGCCCTGATGTGGGCCACTCCTTGCTCAGATCGGTATTGAATAGGACCGGGTCATAACACCCATAGCACCAGGTCGTAGAAGGTGGTGCAGCAATGACAGTGTGTGCGGGGTCGAGATCTCCCCCTGGGTGAAATGGTCTCTGCTGCAGGCGAACAGCGTGCCACACAGCGAGGTGGGAGAACGGGAGATTGCAAGTATTGGTAGAATGACGTTGCCCTGCAACCTGGTGTGACAACATTTGTGCTTCCTGCTGGAGGTAGTCACCAATTGCGCCATGGAGATCAGGGATATTATGCTCGGTAGCAATAGTGTCGATGGGAGCGTGATTGATCTTCGGGTCCTTGATTATGTTAATTGCAGTGTTGCAAACAACAGACGTACGGAGAGGAATTGGGACTGATCCGCGAGGGGCAACCAACAGTTCCTGAGCTTTTGCGAAGTAGTCAGCTGGAGAACGTTTGGGCTGCCCTAGTTTGGCAACTGATTGGAAGAGTTGTGTGTCATCATCTGCATTGACAGGGGTGAAGTCCTCATCATCTTCATCTTGGTGATGGTCCTGCACCTCTTGCAGGGATGTAGCGAGCTCGAACCTCGAGCATTTCTCGAGACAGTCTAACTGGCAACAGATTTGAGGGTCAATGTCAACATTATTGCTCCTGCGAGCAGGATTTTTGACTACAACAATATGGGCATGTTCTGTTACATCGGCCGTCCATTGAGCAGGGGCACCAGAGGTTTGGATGGAGGGAACGACACTTTGCAGGAGTTCAAGCTTTGGAATGTACCAGTTATCGATTGTGTTCTTCTTTCCCTTTCTCCCACTGGCTGTTATGATGGACACTTTGTTGTCATTAAACGCTTGAAGGGATGTGATGAGCATGGCGCAATCGTTGTCGTCGAGCTCAGGAGCTTGTGCAAGATAATGGAAGTCCAAAAGGGAGCGCATTGCAAGGACAACACAGGGAGGGGCGGCACCAGTGATTACAGCGATCAGGTACCGCTGTACATCTCGCTGTGTTCTGCCAGTGACCTTGGTCAGGTGGGAAATACCCTCACCAAAGTGTCTGTAGCCAGTGGACGGCTGGAGAACAGAGAAACGGAAGTCAAGTTCTTTAGCGCTGATGATGTTGATGGCCCATTTGACGTCGTGATCCCAGAAAAGCTTATGCCAGTCATGAAGTGCCTCAGGTGTAAAAAATCGGGACGGATCAGAGAGGGACCAGTTCCGAAAGAAGGGCTTGGCAACTCCATTCAAACAATACTTCTGTGCGGCCTTGAAATATTCTTCGAAATCATCTGGGTCAACATCGATGTTCTGCAGCTGTTGCAATGTGAATCCTTTCGTCCGAGGCGGGTGGCAGAAGCTATCTCCAAACTGCTTGTACATCGCAGTTGTGACTGGCGACGTCTTCCCTCCCACTGCTGCAAGCATACACGCTTCAGGGGTATCAACGACATAGGACACAAGGGGAGTGTAGCATAACCGCAGGTTACCCAAAGGATCATTCATCATGATCCCGAGGTGTGCAGCCTGCTTCAGCGGTTCGAGTACAATGTCGAGGCATTCGTGGAGGAGACGGTCTGAGAGGATGCCGCACATGCGTTTGTTTTTGTGGATGAACTTCGGAATCAGTAGGAGTGCCGCCAGTAGAAATGCATCAGAGGACAGTTTGAGACAGGTCGACATACGGATGTTGGCAAGTCCAAGAAGCAGAGGGTGGGCACAGCGATCGCCGACGAGAGCGGAAATGTTGGTTTTGTCTGACAACAGCATCACACCGAGAAGTGTTGCTCCATCAGGTAGTTTGCTCTGCCGTTGAATCAGGTAACTTGGAAATCCATCTCACTGTGAGGGAACGCACCTGCATGTCCCAAGCACCATCGCTCGTCATCCATTCACTATACACGTGGACTAGGCGCTCAGCAGTGCGGTATACGCGATGCGGGATGAGATCAAGTTTATCATGAAAGAGAGGATGCTGAAAGAGTGCCTCCAAACACTCCACGGTGTCGTGGTAAAATAATTGCACAGGAGACTTGGTAGGCTTTGCAGTTTGCATGATACGATAGTGCCACTTGGGGCCGCTTGGGAGGAGTTCAACTGCGCCGCGTAGTTGTCGTGCCGTTCGGAATGAGATGGGGAGATTTCTGATCTGTTATTTGATTTGATTTTGAGGCGGGGGTACTAGTTGTATTAGAAAGACTTACCAGCTCAAGGGAAAGCAAACTGTCCACGGCAGCCAAGTTCAAGCCGGAACGGGTTAACCAGAGTCCAAACTCCCAATCCGAGCGAGAAGCGAACAGATAGTAAGGATTGGACTGTCGTTCGTTCGAAAAAGCGTCACTGTCAAACGTACCAAGGAAGGTCTTCCGTTCACCAGGGAAAATCTTAGCAGCATTGGGAAACTCCTCCACTAACCCCCAAACAGGGTCTGGGCCCATATCCACATCCATAGCTTCTTCTGCGCCCCCAAACCTGCTTGGAGATGGTGGGTTCCAGTCTTCAGGTATGTATGCATCAAGGGCGCCATGCTGTGGATTTACAACTTCAACTTCGTTGATTTCAGAAAAACGAACCAGGTCGTCGACCCAGCAATGGCAACAAGACGTGGGTTGGTTCATGTGTCACTGAATAGCTTCGTCCAATGGCAATATCTTGCCACAGCTTGGGCATCGCGGCATGGCAATATGGTAGCGGAGTATCTCGTGTGAAAGAGCACAAGCAAGTGACAGTCTGCTATGACTATGTTGCTTTTCACTTACCATGTCATCCCTACCCCCTTCTTCCTTTCCTCCAACTACCCCAACGACTACAAAAATGGACTCAAGCGGTGCCGTTTCAGATCACACTGGTATCACAGAAATTTTTGCAACCAGTTCAAGGCCTGAGGTGCGAATGAATGAGTTCGAACATACCTCCCTGCCTCTATCTCGATCCCCATCCCCTTTGTTGCATACCGGCTCTCTCTCCTTGCACGATGAATTGCTCAGCTCAACTGCCATTGACCCCTCCATTCTATTATCTGAGTCCGACACCCAAGATCATTTCAGAATGTCTCATAATGTAAGTGTATGATATTTATTCAATGACCACTCATAACAGTAACCAAGCCCCACATTACTCACGATAACTCTTCCCTTGATCCTGATGACAACCTATACCTGCACTTAGAATTAGCACGTGCTAGGCAAGCTGTCCTTCGCGTGAAGGCATGCCTTGCAGCGTGTGAGCTGTCAGAGCAAATTTCCCGCACGTGTTTCTATCGTTTGAAGGCTAAACGTATCAAGAAGCAACTTGACAATGCAAGCAATGGGGTTGGGCAAATTTGTGACCAGATTCGACGATCTGGTCGGACTCTTCACCATCAACCTATCCTTCAAAGACAACCTCGCCGCCGTGTACATTGTCAGTTTTTAGTCTCATGACGTTCTACATATTCTAACTAGCTACGCATACAGCCCACTGTCACAACTTCAGTGATGGTGATGAGTTTGCTGTAGATCTTCAGTAACTAGTATTCCATGTACGTTGTTGACTTGTGAACATTTGGCGCCAAAATATATATTGTAGTGACTGGCTACAACTCTGCGTGCTCGTTTTGTTTTGTTTTATTATACTCAAAAAACTACCAGCTCAGTATCACCACCTGCTGATGTAATCACACCACGACCAAAATTTTGCTAAGTCCCAAGACGCTCTCACACCCCCACCAACCCTCTTCGTTTCCCCGGAACAGCGGTCAAGCTTCCATATTTTCTCGCATAAGTGTGCCCTCCACCGCACGAAATATCGCGCTCGACCTGGCCTGTGACACACGGTCGCTATTTAATGGACAATAAAAGGTGCAGTCTTATCCCTCCAACCGGCAGCGTCTGTTTCACTGACCTATTCCCTCCACCACACGAAACAGGCCCTGACCCTTATCCCACTTATATCCTTCCGCCAACGAAGAAGTCGACTATGTTTCGTGCTTGGAATCACGAATATGTCACAGGTGTGTGCACAGTTGATTGGTCTGCCCTGTGGTGGTCATACCCTTTCAGCAGTGTGCACAAAATCAACAAGGCCTCCTCTACAAGCGAGGTGAAGCAGACGTTTCCAAAGCGAGCATCACCATCATCTTTGACAGCTCCGATCGTGAACGGAGCCCAGCACCTCAAGCAAATCACCGTCGCTCATCAGGTTCATTGTTACATAGTTCGTAAAGTACTTAACCTGACTAATGACCTTGTCACTTGTAGATTGCGCTTCCCAACACATCCAAGTACCTCCTCAATGGCCACAAGTCTACCCAGCAAGGTATTCAGAACCTCTTCCAGAGTGTCCAGCTCAATATCAACAATCCCAACTTCCTTCATGCAGGGCCACATTACAGGCAAGGCGCATTTCTCTCTCCCTTTCTCTTGTCAAGCCTGATACCATTGATGACTCGGTGACGCGAGTGGCCAGTGCCATGGTGGTACAACACGACGCACAACGATGATGATGAGACCACCTGACATGGGTGCCACAGCAACACGACAGTGATGGTGAGGTGACATGACGACGAACTGACGCAGGTGGCCAGTATGACAACGACGTCAGGGGGGATGGATGCGCATGCCAGCCGGTGCGACGTGCAGCCACAGCAGCGATAACGACGACAACGACGTGACACATGGGATGGGGATGATCACACTAGCACGACGACGACAATGAGACGATGCGCATGGCCAGTGCCATGGCGGCACAACGTCGTCGATGACAATAACGAGGGGGGGGACAGATGTGCGTGCCAGCTGGTGCGATGACGATGACGACAAGATGACGCCCATGGCTCTGTGCCATGATGGCACAACGTCGTTGACGACAATGACCACGACAGGGGGGATGAACGCGCATGTGAGACGACCCTAGGCAAACACCAAGGATCTGACCACACGCTAAGACTCTGAGAGGATAGGATGCGAGTATCTAGAGCAAAGACCCAAGATGAGCTCGAATGGGGAGCCTCTGGGTGCTGGATTGTACGGTATATATACTACTATACATGAGGGCTACGTGAGGCTATCCATGAGGCTACGTGCAGGTAGAAGGCTATGTAATGACATCACTGTGGAGCTAAGGCTATGCGTAATGATGTCAAGGGTGGCAGCATGTACAGCACGAGGTACAGGTCTAGACTAGGTAGATAAGATAGAGGCTGTACACTAAGATAAGATAAAAAGTCGGACCGTAACACTACTCCCCCCTCAGGTGCAGGATTCCAGACTGCAGAACTGAGCGTCGCAAACCATGAGGTTTTCGGGGATAGGACTAAATAACGAGTCAAAGTCCACTTGGGCCATATGAAGTTTCCGAGGAGCAGAGGGGTTTTCTCGGTAAAAGCGCTCAACTACCAGAGGAGAATTCTTTAAATTCAATGAGGGTTCCCATGTTCTCTCATGTTCTTCGTATCCTTTCCAGTGTACCAGATACTGGAGTTGCCTTTTATAAATACGAGAAGCTACGATATAGTCCACTTCATACTCCTCATCGCATTCTTCAGAGACATGTATCGGACCGGGCCGAGACACGGGCTGACCGGGAAGAGGACCTAAATAAGGTTTAACTTGAGAGACATTCACAACCGGGTGAATCCGAAGAGTTTTCGGGAGCTTAAGCTCGACCGCATTCGGGGTTACATGAGTGACCTCATAGGGACCGATCCACTTCTCTGTAAGCTTCTTAGAAGCACGATTTAGCATACGAAGGTTGTCCGTAGAAAGCCAAACTTGTTGGCCTACAACATAGTCCGAGGTGGGATTTCTGTACTTATCCGCCTGAAGCTTCATATTACGTTTTGCTTTCTCAGAAGACTCAACAACTTTATTAAATATGGCGGCAAAGTCCTTAGCCGCTGGGGCTACTGTGTCCACCAGCTCAACACCCATATGAGGGGAATAACTCCGGGTAATTCCGAACGGTGAATCAGTGGTTACCTCCAAAACCGTGTTGTTCCAAACGAACTGGGCAATCTTGATCCACTTGGCCCACTCGCTTTGTCAATCATTTACGTAGGTTCGGAGATACTGATTGATTTCGCGGTTCAACCGCTCCGTTTGACCATCAGTTTGAGGGTGAAACGCCGTAGACATTTTCCTTTTAATGCCTAAGAGTCTATACAACTCCCCCAGGAAGTTGCTTGCGAAGACCAATCCACGATCTGACACAACGGAAGACGGGAGTCCATGCTGACACCAGACGTGGTCTCTAAATAACTCAGCAGTTGACAAAGCAGTTTCCTCTTTAGTGCAAGGCACAAACACGACCTCCTTGGAGAACCAATCAACCACGACTAATATATAATTGTACCCGAGGGATTCCAGCATCTCAGTAAAGTCCATAGTGACATCAAGCCACGGGCCGCTAGGGGTAGGGAGAGGAATAAGACTTCCAGAAGTCTTTTGATTCGACACCTTGGACTGTTGGCACTTTTGACAGTGCTTCACATAGGTCTGAATCTGCTCTTTCATCCCTTTCCAAGAATAATGCTTCCTGAACGTGTTATATGTAGCTTTTACTCCTTTATGACCAGCAACAGGAGTATCGTGAAAGTTCATAATGAGCAACTGTCGCTCTTCGTAAGACTGATCAGTGACGTCGATCAGTTTAATAGATACCAGGTTCAACAGGACCTGGTCCTTATTGTCATCGGAACTGGATACGTAATGGTCCGATCGCCTGCTAAGTGGATCTGCAACGTGCATCTGGGTTCCTTTCTTATAGATAAGTGAATAGTTAAACCGTGTCATCCACATCTGCCAGCGCGCTTGTCGCTTAGACAGGTTCTGTGACTTGGTAAAGTACGTTAAATTATGGTGGTCCGTGTAGATCTCAAAGGCATAAGGAGTGGCCTCAAGATAATGGCGCCAGGCCTCAGTTGCTTTTATGATGGCCAGCATCTCTTTATCGTGAATAGGATAATTTCGTTCTGGAGGTGTCATGGAATGTGACATGTACGCGATGGGTCTGAATTCGCCGTCTTCGCACTTCATGGATATCACTCCCCCGACGGCGAACTCAGACGCATCGGTTTCGAGGTGGAATTCGCGGTCCTGGTCGGGGTACTGAAGTACCGGAGCACAAGTAAAGGCGGCTTTCAAAGCCTCAAATGCAGCACGTTCCTTTTCTCCAAAGTTAAATACCGTATCTTTACACGTAAGGTCCGTCATGGGCCTAGCCATGATCACATAATCTTTAATGAAGCATCTATAGAAATTGCCGAGACCTAGGAATGCGCGAACCTGTTTTACGTTCGTTGCTCAGGCCACTTCAAAATAGCATTAACTTTCTCAGGGTCCATTTTGATTCCTTCATGTGACACGATCATACCGAGGAAGTCGACTTTGGTGACTCTGAAGCGACACTTCTCTGGTTTGACAAACAAGTCATTGTCTCGTAAACATTTCAAAACTTCCAGCACGATTCTATCATGCTTTTCCTGATCGTCCGTATCCGTAAATATCATAAGGTCGTCGATATACACCACGCAGACATCCGACATATCGTGGAAGATCTCATTCATCATCTTCTGGAATGTTGCGGGTGAATTACAGAGACCGAAATACATAACTAATGGCTCGAAAGCCCCCTTTTGCATTACAAACACAGCTTTCCACTCATCACCTTCGCGAATCCTCACATTGTTGTAACCCCAACGAAGATCCATCTTTGTGAAGAGTTTACAACCCTTAAGCTTGTCAACAAGCTGAGAGATAAGCGGCAGCGGATAGTTATTCTTAATCGTCCAGTCGTTTACATAGCGGTAATCCTGTACCATGCGCTTCTTGCCGTCCTTTTTTGGGATAAAGAAGACCGGCGATGTTTGTTGACTAATAGAAGGCCGAATGTATCCTTTAGCGAGTTGATCATCAAGGAACAATTCAACTTCTTTTTGTTCATCAACAGAGAGTGGGATAAGTCTTCCCTTTTTGGGCGGGAAGTCTTCTTTTAGATCAATTCCATGATCCCAAGGTTTTCTTAGCGGCATGCGCTCTGATGACTTTTTACTAAATATGTCTAAGAACTCCCAGTACTCTTTAGGTACCTGCTTCTGAGCTTCTTCTAGGGTCGACTCATCGATAGTGACCTTTGATTCATGAGCTTTTAAAGCTTGCACCCAAGTTTCCTGAGATTCATTTTCCCGTAATAACTTAGCAAAGCGTGTTTCCAAAAGTGACTTGCACTCTGGAGGACACCTAGTTAAATTAACTTTGCCGGTTACCCAATCTATATCGGGGTTGTGCTTCTGAAGCCAGGTGTGGCCAAGGATAAGCGGCACTTTTCCAAGGCATGTGACGGCACACCACAGCTTTTCAGCATGTTTCCCAATACCGACTGTTAACAATACATAATGCGTGATATCACCCTCCTGATTCCTAGTGCCATCTACATTAAGCACAGGGACGGGTTTTACCAGCTTAGATAACTGAAGCCGTCGATCAAGAGCCCAGCTCTTGTCAACAAAACAACCAGTAGTGCCACTGTCTAGCAGAGCGTCTACTTTTATAGTATTAAGTGGTCCGCGGATGCAGACCGGTACCGTCACTTCACGTTCCATTGTGAAGGACCTTTGTAAGTCCATAAAAACTTCCAAGTTGCCGGCGGGACTTTCCGGTTCCTTAGATGCCAAAGAAGGAGAAGAAACACTTTTATTCAATCGGGAATTAAGCACGCTCGATTTTACTTCCGGCGCCGAGCCCTTTGCGGGGACCCCCTTAGAAGGTACAGTATAGTCCGAGTCACAGTCCATAGTATTGACCGACAAAACAGAAAAGCGAGAAGGAGAAACTGAGACGGGAGAAACTACAGAAGACACTTTTTTGTAGGTTTTCGCTATTTTCGTACGTAGCAAAGCAATGCGGTATTTAAATATGTCCTGCACAGCAGGAGTGGTAGCACGAGAAAGTCTATAGTCCAGAATAAGTACAGCTAAGTCCAAAGAAGACTCGAGAGCGAGGATGCCCGATTTATCCTCACTCACTAATCTTTTAAATCTTTGAAAAACGCCTGCATTTCTGCAAACGTCATTCCTCTGACCGCATTTAGCCAGTCATCCTCCGGCTGGGCTTGCGTTGCCCGTGCTTGTGGTTGCCCACGACGAGGGCGGCACGGCTTTGTGCACTCACGTGCGATGTGGCCAAATAGTTGGCAATTGTAGCATTGGGGCCCTTTACCCCTTTGCTGGTTTGTCTCAGCGGCACCTATATCCATAGGGACACCACTCCCAGATGCGGCTGAAGACGAATAGTTTTGGCCCTGGTAATATCGGGCTGAGCCTTGCCCTTGGAGGTTGATGAGAAAGAGTTCCTGGGCTCTTCCCATCGCACAAGCAGAGTTTGCAAGTCAGACATACGTGTCCCAATGCATCCCCTGTATATAGATCTGCTCCAAGAGTTTCCTCTGGAGCGTGCATTCGAGCAGATCGCGAGCGCAATCATCTACGCAGCCACCTTGGTTCTTGAGCGCCTTGAACTGCGCTAAGAAGTCGTCAATTCTCTGCCTCGGGCCCTGCCTAAGGTGGAGAAGCTGGGCACGTGCCCACTCAGCATTGTTACCGGGGAGAAAGAACCTTTCTATCTCCTCCGAGAAGTCATCCCAAGCAGGCCAGGCTGGGGGGGGCGCGGGTTGTCTGGCTGGGACGGGCGGGGCATTGGCAAGGGCCTGGGCTGCCGCCATGCAGCTGTCCAGACGGACCTGAGCCCATCGCCCAGCCTTCGGGCCAGTGAGCCGGGAGAGAACTGCGGCAGTAACTTGTGCGTTGGTTGCCCCCTCCATTGAGATCTTGACCTTGGACCACCACTCGTGGAACTTCTGAGGGGAGCCGTCATAACTCCCAGGATCCGCAACCACCTTCTTGCACGGCGGCGGTGCCAGCTGAGGCTGTGCAGCCGCAAGGGCCGCGATATGTGCTTGGAGGTTAATTTGCCCCTGGATAAGCTGTCCGAGGAGCTGGTTAAGGTCTGCCATGATGACCTAGTAGGGGTGGAGGCGGGAATAGGGGGTAGGTCTCTGTTTAACCGGTCGAAGACGGGAGGACCAGAACGTGCGGCGGCAAGCAAGTGGGAGGTCTGGCAGGGGCGAGACAGGAAGGGAACGGTGGAAGCCGAGGAGGACTTGAATTTCGAAGTCGCTGACAAGGCGACTGTAGGCAGCAACAGCATTGGTAAACTGGAACTCTTCTTCGATCGCCGACTCCCTTTCTTGTACTTTGACAAGGGTGTCAGGGCGGGGACCGTAGATGATCGCCAAGCACTCCTGTTGCACTTCGACAAGGTGACGAGGGAAGTGGTAAGGTATGGTGACTAACGTAAGGGGTGACGTAGGGATAAAGCTACTCGGGACTAGATCCCCACAGGTGTTCCACTAAACTAAGCATAAGACTTTGTTCGCCTGTCGCGCTCACCGGGTCAGGGCAGTGGCACAGCTATGCAAAGAACAAATGGCTAGTGGCTGCAGATCACAAGGTCTACCTCTGCACAGACGCAGGAACTACTGAGTACGTATGTCTCAATCGCCTTGAGGCTGCGAACCTCTCTTGAACGGGCACCGACCTTCAGACACCAGGCACGACCCTGGGCTGGTGTACAGTACGTAAAGGAAGCGGTGCTAAAACTCCCAATGCCGAAGCACTACGGGAACGGCGCTAAAGGCTGGCCGTGAACAAAATGGAAGGTGTGAAGATGAAGCTCCTTAACCCTGGAGTCTGGGTATAGTTTCCCTTTACTAGGCTGGGGAACAGTGCGTGGAAGAACAAGTAGATGGTTTAGATTCGAGCTCAGGTGAGACGACCCTAGGCAAACACCAAGGATCTGACCACACGCTAAGACTCTGAGAGGATAGGATGTGAGTATCTAGAGCAAAGACCCAAGATGAGCTCGAATGGGGAGCCTCTGGGTGCTGGATTGTACGGTATATATACTACTATACATGAGGGCTACGTGAGGCTATCCATGAGGCTACGTGCAGGTAGAAGGCTATGTAATGACATCACTGTGGAGCTAAGGCTATGCGTAATGATGTCAAGGGTGGCAGCGTGTACAGCACGAGGTACAGGTCTAGACTAGGTAGATAAGATAGAGGCTGTACACTAAGATAAGATAAACACTATCTAATCGCAGATTAGATAAGATAAAAAGTCGGACCGTAACACGTGCCAGCTGGTGCGACGAGGATGCCAAGGATGATGACGATAATGCGGATGGCCAGCACCATGGCAGTACATGGTGACGATGTGGGACAACAGTGGTGACGTGCAGGGGTGATGATGACGAGTGCTGTGATGCGGATGGCCTAGTGCCAACGGCGGTGATGGCAGCAACAATATCTGACGGGCCCTACCAGCTTGCTACACAAGTTTTACTGGTATCTACTGGTATGGTAATAATAACTATTTTGGTCACCTTTAGGGTTAGCTTGTTTCATGCTTTTTCTACTTTGGTAACAGTCAACTTTTTTTATGCTTATTCAACCTAAAAAGTTTAAATGAGTATGAAAAAGGAACCTGTCAAATTCCTGATCAGTGGGAATTTTGGAGACTGGCAGCAGTCTGTTGCCAGTCTGTCAGAACTACAGGAACTACAACTAGTATATCTACTATGATCACAATGGCAAAATTGAGAGACTGGCAGCAGCCTGTTGCCAGCCTGTTGCCAGCCTGTCACAACTACAGAAACTACAGCTAGTATACCTACTATGACTGAGCTATGATGTCCCTATAATGTATATGACTACTATGGTCACTATGGCAAAATCCTGGGTTTGCTGATGCAATTGGTGCAAAAGATGCAGCAATCAGTGGTGCGGTCGACAGTACCGTGATGGATGCCACCATTACGATCCCAAGCATCCACACTCGAGCATCAAAGAAGGAATCAGCAAAATCACAGCAAACATCCAAGCCAGTCCCTTACCCTTTCTTCCCAACCCACTTGACTAACGCACTAACAGAGACACGGCGGCGAAGTCATCCACACTGATCAACACACAGACGTCATCTTCGTGGACGAAGAAGCAGACATCGGCCTCATTAGCAAATGCTACTGGTCTAAGAGGAGGAGGAGGAGGAGGAGGAGGAGGAGGAGGAGGAGAGAAGACGCAGGAGGAGGGGACCCTGACACCAGGGTATCGACGTCCGAGGAAGCAGGTTCCATGCCTGCCTGTTGGAGACGAAACAGACTGTGATTACTCGACAAAAGCGTGTTGATCCCATAGGGACAGTGACTACTGCAGTATTAGGTTGTTGGCGTCGCAGAATAAGTCGTGAATGAGGTGAGGGCGTCATGGACTGGAGCTAAGATTTCAGAACTGTTTCATTAGAGGGGTATTTGGACCCGGCGAGCAAGTGTGTCAGAATAGCATGAGAGCTGCGTCGTGCGTTTCGTCGACGCAGGAAAGTAGATGACTGGGACCGATGGTGCATACGCTATACGAGCGATCGCAAGGCCTTTCACGTTGTGTGGGAGGTGCGAATCCACAAGTTGGCACAAGTCAAATACAAATGACTTTTATTAGTAGGAGTCGGGGATTGGTGCCTTTGGCACCACTACGATATATATAATTTGAAGTGCTATTATATGCTGCAGATGAACATGAGGAAGACAAACCTGCCACACCTGCAATGGCCCACTTCCTTTTTTTTGTGGTCAGAAGGAGAACGTGGAGAACTACAAAAGTGCCACCATCGCCATATCGTGAAGTGCCGTGATCAGGCCACCTGCCGTAGCATCCCTTGGCCGAGGAACCTCCGGATTCATGCTGTGTGGGTATTTGGCTTGGCCCTCCTGACCAGCCCAGTCCCAGTCGATGAGCATGATAGCTGGCTGCAGAGGCGCCTCAGGCCTGCTAACCAAGATGTTGACATCGCGAACATCGCCGTGAACAAAGCTTTTGTTGTGCAGGCGAACAAGATCGGATGCTACTTGACTCCGAGCAGATTCAATTGCAGAGTCCTTCCGCAAATCACAAAGTGTCATATAGTTCGCGGATGCATCTTCCATGACGACCATAAACCAGCCATAAACGTGGTTGACAGCATAGAGTTTTGGGGCAAGACCAAGGTCGAAGGCGACTTCATGGGCGTCCTCGGAGTAGCGCCGACTGAATTTGATGCACAGGCTTGTGGGCTCTTTACCTCTGAGGTGAGCGCGAAAGACCCTCTTGTCCTCGATTACTCCGTCATACGTGAAATAATGCTCACAACCATCGGCCTCGAAAAAGTTGCGGAAGGGGAAATCGGCTCGAGGCCTCGACTTGTCGGAAAGGATGGAGGAGTAGAGGGTGCGCAGATCAGCCAAAGCCAGACGGAGGGAGGCAACCACACGCTCTCCGGCTTCCAGGTCCTCTTCATTTGTCGAGTGCACATGCAGAGGTACACAAGCGAGGTGCTCAACGACCGGTTCATCTGTGTACGCTGCGACAGCGACAGCTAGATAAGCTCCTAGGCCAAAGGTCAGAATCGTAGAGGGAGTCGGTGGAATACTCACCAAACTGGAGCAGAATGATTGCAGGAAAGTTAACATGCTCCAAGTCCTCCTTGCCGATGTTCTTGGACTTGAGGCAAATGCGGATTTGCTCGAACCAGTAGTGTATAGCTTCAACGTAGGGGTCCGATCCGCCGGTGCTAACTTCATTTTTGATCTCTTGAACATAATAGAGGAATTCGATGTCTGGGAAGGCGACACGAAGGTCGCCGTCATTGTGGTAGTTGCCTATAAAGTGCCTACCGAGTTCAGCAGGTACGATGCCCCCGTCGATGAAAATTTGTGTGAATTCCTCCCGGCGAGCATGCTCGTTGACAAAAGTTTTGGTCAAAGCGGCACGGAGATTCCGAAAGCACCTGATGTCAGCAGCGGATGGAGTGACAGTGGTGAGGTCGTGACGAAATTTACAGAGCGTTTCATCAAGCAGGGAGGCTGGCACCGTATGTTCTTGAGGGCGACCACACAAAATAGCTGTGTTCTCGCTCTGTTGAGCAACATGGAAATTGGTTGGTTGAGCCTCTGAGGAGGGGCGCTTGGATGGATTACGCTTGAAAAAGACCTGCCGTCGTTCAGTGAACGGAAGCTCCCCAACATTGTCGTTCTCCTGTGCAGACTGCGGGGCTACTTGAGCGTTCAGTGATTGAGGAATACCATGAATATATGTCGTATGACTTACGAGGAACGTGGAGGAGAAAATGCACTTCGCCTGGTTCGAAACCCCATGGATAAATATCCTCCAAGGGCAGGTTTTGTTCGATCACTGGAAGCGATCTACGGTCAAGGGAATGGATCGCTTTAAGCATGGCCTCTTCAGGAGCGTATGGGATCGCACGCGGAGGCTTTGGCAAGAAATGAGCATGCTGTGAACGCCAGCGGCTGGGTCCCACCTTGTAAAATTGCATTCTACGGGGATACTTCGCCCCTTGAGGCACGAGGACTTCGACAAGGTCCTTGGAGCGGATGTTCTCCTTCACGTACAGCTCCCCAATCTCCAGGTGGAAGACATTGATGACGGGGTGAACAGCTAGCCATAAGCCAGTCAGATTTCATAAAGGATAATTGGCAGGATGGGCACACATTCTCGGACAATAAGATGTAGATCATCCGGCGAAGGGTTCCGAAAAGTTGCACTAAGAGTCGAGCGAGGAAGGAGCTTGAACTTTGAAGGCGCATGTTGAAGTAGGGAATGTCGCAAGGAAACCGCACTTCCATCGAGCGGTACAGTGATCGTGCCAGGCGGAACCTAGGGTGCAGCTTCAGGTCCTGTCAAGAAAGATCTAGCGAAATCAACAAACCATTAATATTTCCTCGCATTCCGACTCGGCCAGGCTTGTCCGTTTCGTCAGCTCAGTCCGTAAACGGGCCAACCTTATATTGTCGTCTACTGAGAGGCCGTAGAACTTGCGAGCATCAGGGAAGAAGACGTTGAGTTCAATGTCTGGCATGATGATTGGCAAGCTGAAAAGCCAGACGACGGAAAAACTAGCATAAGGCCACCATGTGCCACAGTCGCAATCATGTACCTCTTTCCATTTTGCGCCTGGGTTCGAGCCACCACGACGCGCCCGATACTTATACCCCTTTGCCATACTGCACCGAATCATCCCCTGCGCATTCGCATAGCTATGACGCAAATTTTGCACATATATTTATCGCCGCCGCGCCGCCACGCTCACCACACCTCGCCGCACCTCACCGCACTGACTGGCTGGGAGGAAGTCTTGCTTATCTCAGCAGCTCAGTAAAATGGAACAAGTCTTATTATGTAGTCCAAAATGTGTGCTATATGTCAGTATTACTAGGGATGACCTTCTGAATTAGACGATCCTTGACACATTTAATGAAGGTGCGTGCATGGCTAGCTGGTACATCTGTATCTATGACATTGTCAAACATATACTGCTTACATGCCTCAGTAACTCAACCAAATCGTAAAGTTTTGAAACGGGCCATAGTGTCCTCATATGAGCATGGGTTTTTTGCATCAAGGAGCAGTCGACCCATACCATTCCACCATACAGCACGCCAATCTTCCGTACATCCTACAAGGTCGCCACAGTCGTTAGAATGTTTTATGGGGGGGGGCCGCTCAGCAACCATTCGGCAGTGCTGATCCAAGGTTGTCATTATGTAGATGTATGCAGCAAAAACTTCTGGGTGCAACCATGAACAGTAAAGTGCATTCATCTTTGCTAAGGGGACATTGCAAAGTCGAGTGAATCTGCGGTCAAGAAGCACTGGGATGTTATACTTGGTGCCAAGATAGACAAGTTCAGAAGCATGGAACATAAACCGTCGTTGTATAATGCAGTTGATGACATAGTCACGAAGCATCTCACTACATTGGAGCGTGCGAATGAGCTCGAGGAAATGCAGAAATTCTTTTTGGGAATAATTGCTAGCAAGGTGAGGGCTAAAGTATGTTAATTCAGCTGAGTTTCTTAGTGGAGTTGCTCGAGGACTCACCAGGAAAACTTGAATTCGACAAGTAAGTCAAAAGATTCCACAGTACATTGCAAGAAAATAGGGTCCTCATCCGTTTTCCCTTCCGATTGCTGTTGCCTGACTGAACCAATTTCAAAAAGCTCTGTGAAGACAACGGACTCCATGACCAAGATAGTATGCTCGAGTTTGTATAGAGTGTTCTCAGCACGAAAGGTAAATGAGCCTTTGTCGAAGTAATACTTGGGATGGCGAACAACTGTCTCCATAATTCTTGAACCACTCAGAGTGGGAGTGAAAGTTGATGTTCAGAGCAGGAGACACATCAACCCAGGTGTCAGCACACTGCAAACACTGACACGTGTGCTGTTTGCTTGTGTTTTGTTCATGACCTTTCCTGATACCATACCCGAACTCCCCCAAGCTTGGGTATGGCCGGTAAACCTCCTTGCCGCCTATGATGCTCTAGCCGGAATCTATCAACACGCATTACATGCATGGGACCAAGAGGATGCCAACCCGCTTCGCCTCAACTATCACCTTGGCTCCCTTGAGGGTGACACGACACAACTCCTTGTAGCAATCGAAGAGGATCCTGTTGGTTCTGAACTGACAGAATGGTTAGTGCGGACAGCCGAGTTGATTGAAAGGTTGCATGTGTCTATTGTTTCTTATCGAGACGGCATTCAGAATCAGTACGTCAACTAAAAAAGCATTTATCAGTGCTGACACATGGCTTGTAATAGGGTAGACAATAATGTGCACATCCCACAACCCGTAATGGAGGTTCACAATGGATTGCGAGGACGTCCCAAGAAGGTCATTGACGTCAATTTTGTGAAGGAGGCAATGTCCAATTCACGACAAATCACATGTTCTGAACTTGCACGTCTGTTGGGTGTTCACCGGAACACTCTTCGTCCTTTCATGCAGCGCCATGGAATCAAATGCGAATTTAGCGACATTAGTGATCCTGATCTCGATTCTCTTCTTATGGAATTCAAAAAGAGACAGCCAGAATCAGGAATTTGTTATATTGTAGGGTTTTTGCGGATGAATGGGATCCATGTTCAGCATCTCCGAGTAGTTCGTTCGCTTCGGCAGATTGATCAATTGGGTCAAGTGCTGCAGGATCGCCGGGTCAAAGCCAAGGCCAAGTACCACGTAACGCGGCCTAATGCCCTATGGCATATCGATGATCATCACAAATTGATCCACTGGGGTATTGTTATTCACACATTCATTGACGGATTCTGTTGAACTGTGAGACACCACGCTTCACCTACTGACTGAGAACTCATACCATTTTAGGTCACTGTGGTACGAGCTAGTGACAACAATCGGTCAGCAACTGTTCTCGATTTATTTCAACAGGCCGTTGCGGAGTACGGCATACCCTCCCACGCACGAGGTGACCGTGGTGGCGAGAATATTGACGTGGCGACTTACATGATCATGAACAACGGTCATCACAGGGGGTCGTTCATATGGGGCACATAAGTTTTTAGGATGTATTTCAACTTGTTGTTACTAATAACAGGTGGAATAGTTCCACTAGGAACTGTCGTATTGAGCGTTTGTGGGTCGAGGTCGGATCTCAATTTGCCAGGAATTGGCATGCCTTTTTCACCCGCTTAGAACAAATGCACATGCTTGACGTGCAAGATTCAACACACCTCTGGCTGATACATATACTTTTCCTTGATGAAATTAATGATGACTGTCAGATGTTTCGGGATGATTGGAACTGGCACCCCATCAGTGGTCCAGATACCAATAACAAAAGCCCAGGGGTAATGTCCACTGTTATTAGTCGTTCCTTATCTCAATTACAAACAGGACTTGCGGTTTCTCGGCCAACTTCGTTTTGGCATCTACGAAGAACAGAATATGGCTCAGGAGTTAGGTGCCACACCAGATGCTGTTGATGTGATCACAAGTGAACAACAGGCAAACATCAACCATGAAGCTGTACACGTACCCTTACGTCGAAACCCCTTCAGGAATAACAATGAAGAAGAACATTTTTTAACTGATCTCCATGAAGTCATCGAGCAAGATATCACACTGGCTGGCTTTGGGCTCACACGAGATGAATGGGGCTCAGAAGTATATCCGGCCATCGAGACCATCCATGTTGGACACTGCACAAAAATACGTAGAGATTTCTTTGGCCAATTCAATTTGGTATTCTCGGCCACGCCTGTGGTGTCAGTCGTTACTGGCTTTATCTTTTTACTTGTATTGACTATGATAATGCCTCCATAAAAAGCCCTCGTCTTTCTAATCTGACTGGTCATTCCCCTCTACCTTATGATGCCGGAGTTCTGCAGGGGAGGTGAGAGGAACTGTGACTGTGAGCATTTTATGGCGAAGGACGGCGACCCTGCCCACTGCTGGGAGTGCAACCACAGGAGGAACAAACATCCCGAGGTGCAGTCCACGACCCCATCCAACACTGCTCCGTCCAACACTGCTCCGTCTGGCAACTCCGCTACATCTGATCCATTCATTACCACTCCTTCCAACACCGACGCCATTGCCATGCAGACATATACTGCACAGAGGGTCAAAAACATTCTGGGGAATTTGGCGGCCAAAAGACCTACAAGTTCTCAACCTGAGGCTCGTAAAGAAGCACTGCAAACAAAAGCAAAACCAGCGGCCGAGGCTACGGATAGAGGCAAGGTAAGTCAGCAACTTCTAGCTTTGGTGCTTTGTTATAACTAATAATTGATGTTAGAATGTATCTGGGAGTGCTCGCAACTTTCATGTGAAGGCTATCAGAATCATAACATGTGGGCTGGACGTATGTCTTTTGTTTCATTGTAAATACAGCATCTCACATCGCAAATAGGGAGCGGGTCATCTAAGGTTGCCAAACCCAGTGCCATGCAGTAAAAATCAATGAAATCAGTTCATCGAAGACCTAGAAGAGCACGGATGTTATACTGACAAGATTACCCCAATCCGAGTAGCTTGGACCCACGAGGATGTTACCAAAGAGTTGCTCCACGTCTTGTTCCCTCAAGTTTTTCGTTATTTGGACTCGCGCCATCAACAGTCAGGGTCGCAGGTGCAGCAGCCTGACTGGCAACTTCTGACTCAAGCCAGTGGAGAGTATGTACTATGTGAGGCGGCCCGACCAACTGGTACGGTCCTCCATCGGAATAAAGGGCGTGATAAGGCAGGCATCGCAGGCTCCTGCTTATGGTTTGGTAAGTAATGTGTTATTATTTAAAACATACTGATACATGTTTTGAAACAGTTACTTGGAACCCTATCCCAGAAAGTGTGTACAAATTGTGGAGGGTCCATCCACCTGTCGTAGCAATGGACATTGAAATTTGTTCTGGGGAAGAGGAGATTGACCTCTCCAGCTCGTTCAGCAAACTTGATATCAATACAGGTATGTTGTGTGTGTTTTTTTTTTTGGCTTGCTTCAATACAGTAATTGATTTGCACTCCTAAGGCAAACGACCACGGCCCACACAAAAGGTGCAATCCACCAAACAGGCTTTTCCATCTATCGAAATGATCCTCTCATCACCAGAATCAATTGATCTACTGTTCAAGAAGATGAGACATAGTAAGTCTCTGCACAATGTCATTGACAAACTAACTAAAATGTTTTACTAGCGGAAGAACCAGAACTATTGCAGCCCTTATCTCCAAGTGACCTTGGCCCCAAGAGCAATATCTCAAGCGCCGACCTCTGGGACCCCACTGCCATCGTGCTTCAAGTAGTCGGTGGATATGAGGCTGACTATGATAGTGACAATATTTCCTTCATGGATCTGACCTGATAGATCATCTCAGTTGTGTTTCATTCTGAGCTGCACTCATTGTATCTACCATTAGTAGATTGTTTGTTTGCTTCCCATGGTATGTTGGTTCACACACAGTTTCATCGTTAGCGGTGACAATACATCATGGATGTCCAATGGACATCAATCTATTTTATATTACTCGCTGTGAGGAAATCTACAAAATTGAGCGCAGCAAGGTGTGGTGAGCGTGGTGGCGCAGCAGCATGGCTGCGATACATATTTTCGCGTCAACTACTCGCTGTGAGGAAATCTACAAAGTTGAGCATGGCAGTGCGGTGAGTCAGTGCACTACTCCTTCTCGATTCCAATTGGATATCGACTGGGGGATGGAGTATGATGCAATATTTGCACATATTTTTATCGCAGCCAGCCATGCTCACCACACCCACACCTCGCTGCACCAGACGAAGGTCACGCTAGTGGCTCAACAGATGCGATGCCTTTGGACGAGGATGATATCGATTTGGGCCCATTCGTGTTTAAGCCGTACAAACTTGCTAGTCTGCTGGATCTGAAAGACTTGCATTCTCTCAAGGCCATCAGAGGGGTAGTGGCTCTCCTACATGGGCTTGGAACTCACTTTTGTGAGGTGAACTGGCGCAGCTCGACACTAGACAAGAGTCACAAATGACTCAGTACTTCTGTGCAAACAGAGACTTCATTTAACTAACCTAG
Source organism: Scleroderma bovista (assembly GCA_037178675.1). Lineage (NCBI taxonomy): Eukaryota > Fungi > Basidiomycota > Agaricomycetes > Boletales > Sclerodermataceae > Scleroderma > Scleroderma bovista. Next base: position 45,916 of record JAYMGJ010000547.1, read on the forward strand.
ACAAGAGTCACAAATGACTACATAGGTCAGTATCATAGTAAATGAATGTGTAGAGTAGCCTTACCTCAGTACTTCTGTGCAAACAGAGACTGAGGTATGAAACGAAAGAAAAACATCCTATAAAGAACGACCGTGATTATGTAAGGAATGCTCGGCGTGTCCATACTAAGTATAAGGGAAAAAATGGTACTGTAGGGACCAGGAATTTCAACACTCACCCCATGCAAGGATTATGGGTCGGTACACACTACTATGGAGATGATCGCTCATCTGACGGCAGACCCGGTGCTGGCGCTGGGGCTTCTCAAAGGCACGACTGGCCCTTGGCGACTAAACAGGACATGTTCGAATTGAAAGGAACTCATCCTGGGGATGATAAGGGAGACAATGGCGATCCGTTTTGCGTGACGCCACAGGAGTGTAAGCGAGTTTTTGGAGAAAACATACTTCCGCATCGACAGACCAAATCGTTACTTGCTTTGATGTGGCTCGTGCTGAAAGACAAAGTCTTGGTAAGTCGTCATATTGTATTTGCTTGGCTTGGATGTAATTCAGCTTCATTAAGGTACTTTTGTCTATAGCAGCTGTCATCTCGTTGGCGCTAGGTCTGTTTCAAGATTTTGGTACCCCTTGGGAACCAGGGGATCCTCCTGTTGACTGGGTCGAAGGAGTTGCAATCATGATTGCAATCCTCATAGTTGTGAGTTCACACACTTTTTGCCCATGCTCATCACTGAATACGAATATAGGTTGTAGTTGGATCATTAAATGACTGGCAGAAGGAGCACCAGTTCAAGGCACTAAATGAGAAAAAGGAAGAGCGCGGCATCAAGGTTATCCGCAATGGGGTGGAGCACATCATCAATGTCAAGGTACGTCCAAGATCCATCACTTTTCCATTATTCACTGAACCCCTATATAGGAAGTCGTCGTGGGTAATACCACGCTTCTGGAACCCAGAGAGATCATCCCCTGCGATGGAATATTCTTATCTGGCCACAATGTGAAATGCAACAAGCAAGTCGGCTGCCACTGGTGAAACTGATGCCATCAAGAAAGCCCCTTACTTGTATTGCATCAAATGGAGGAACGTGCAGTCGCCGCAAAAAGAGGGCCCTAGCATGAGCCACACGGATTGTTTCATTGTCAGCAGTAGCAAGCTTTTAGAAGGCGTTGGCTGCTATGTCGTCGTCACAGTGGGCACAAAGAGCTTCAACGGTCGGATCATGATGGGTACGTTCTTCCAACATTCTCTTCTTATGCCCGGTAAATCTCAAACCAGGTCCAGCTTTGCATACAGATATGGAGAATACCCCTCTTCAGCTCAAACTAAACGTTCTTGTGGAATTTATTGCCAAAGTTGGAAGTGTAGCAGGCATAATTCTCTTTACTGCACTCATGATAAGATTCTTTGTTCAACTTGGCATGGGAGATCCCCCTCGGTGAGTCGGTCCCCATTTGGCATCAGGGTCCCCTGCTCTGACATCACCTCACCTTTTTTTGCTTGAAGGAATGCCAACCAGAATGGCATGGCATTTGTACAAACCCTTATCATCTTGGTAACACTTGATGTCGTTGCTGTTCCTGAAGGTAAGTCCCGATTCAGTGTTGACACGCTTCCCCCACTCATACCAATCATAGGCCTTCCCCTTGCTGTGATGCTGGCACTCACGTTTGCAACGAAACGTACGACCAAGGAGAATCTTCTTGTCCGTGTCCTCGGCTCGTGTGAAACAATGGCAAACATGTCTGTTATCTGCACTGACAAGTCCGGCACGCTCACTCAGAACACGATGTCCATCGTCGCTGGCTCCATCGGCGTCCACGCCAAATTCATCTGCCGTCTTGAACAGAACCAATCCTCACACGAATGCTGCAGATGATGGCGGTTCATGAAGGAGCCACGACTCCAACATGAGGCCCAGGGACGACTTTTCGATTGACCTCAGCAAGCTCAACACAATTTTATCTCCTCAATTACGAAAATTATTCAATGCATCGATTGCGGTCAACTCTACGGTGTTTGAGGACGAGGACCCGGGTAGTGGGAAGTTGGAGTTTGTGGGGAGTAAGATGGAGACAGCTTTGTTGAGCTTCGTGAAGGACCTCCAATGGTTGAATTTCAGGGAGGTGCGGAATACGGCTGAGGTCATTCAGATGATCCCCTTCTCGAGTGAGCGGAAGGCGATGGGTGTCATTGTCAAGATCGAGGAGGGCAGATACAGGCTATACATGAAAGGCACGAGCGAGATCCTCATGAATCTTTGCACCTGACACGTTGTTGTGTCCCGGAACAGAATTGCCTCTACCGACAAGAATGCACTGGTGGAGACGACCAATATCAACATGGATGCAAAGGAGAGCATGTTGCGGACAATTATATTCTATGCCAACCAAACGTTGCACACGATCGTGATTTGCTATCGCGATTTTTCCAGCTGGCCGCCTGCTAATGTTACTTTGACCGACGGAGAGGTACGTAGTATCTTTTACAGTAGTGACTTATATCTCTGACCGTCTTTTAGGTTCCCTTCGAACAACTCGCTTGTGACATGGTCCTCATTGGGATCGTTGGGATTGAAGATCCTCTCCGCCTCGGCGTTCGTGAGGTGGTTGCAGACTGTCACAAGGCTGGCGTCGCCGTCAAGATGTGTACTGGGACAACATCCTTACAGCACGCTCCATCGCACTTCAATGCGGTGTGCGCCTAAGTGAGGGAAGAGGTCAGAACAACCAACAACCAACACCAAATGACAACAATAAGCGAGTGGTGGTATTCCTCTGTGGTTCTGGTAGATGATCTCCACAGGGGGATGTACTGCAAGCCTTCAGGTAAGGTGCAAGAGGGAAGGGAAGGGCTTCTGATGGGGAAGGAATGCGATTGATGATGGTATTGACTCCTCTTCAGCCTACCACAGTGGTTAGGAAGAGTCCTGGGGTTGAGCAGTGGTGATAGAACAATGACATCAGGAAATTGATGAGGGTCTGCTCAAGCTTTATATAACATTACCATTGTTTCCATGTGTATCTACATGCATCATTCTGATACACACCTAGATCATGTTAGTTACTCCATGGGAGTGTTGAGAGTGTCTGTCATTGCAATCAGCCTTCTTATTTGTTGTCACTGCAACCAGGATGCTTGTTTTTATCATGCCAGATCACCAATAAACTTGCTAATATATAAGATCAAAAACTCAACTGCTGCTACATGTGATCAAATGTATCTGTAATTATAGTTTCTGATGCTATGTGCTCACATTCTTCTTTTTGATGCTCCTGATCAGATTTATCAATGATGTCATGTGTTTGTATAGTTGTCAGCTCTTCAATGATGCTGTCATTGATCATTGATATCTTTGTTGATGTACTTTACATAATAGATTTGTACTCCCTTGCAGACATTCATGACTGTGTTGATAAACTCTGCAATGTTGTCAGCTCTGATCCATGGCACCATTGAGGTATATCTGCCTCATCAGATCTACAGCTGCACCTTGATATCCATGACCACATCTCTCTCTATTGCAAACAATTGTTACATTGACAAGCTCTCCCTTACTGGCTATTGTGAACACGAAGGTCTACATTAATCAATTCTCCAAGGGTGCCAGTTCTGACCATCAACATCACATATGTAGTATGTCTTCCATACTAGATCTGTACTCTCTTGCAGAGACTTATGATCATATCTAGCTGTGATTGCAATACCTGGTGTCATTGACAACCATTTCCTTAATAACTAATTAGGACATATCTGTCTATATTGGTCATAATGGCATGGATGATCAGCCATGGCCACCTTATATCTTCCTGAGAGCCATGACCAGTTTTACAACAGTGACAGGAGTTGATCTAGTTTATACAGCTTGAAATGTTGAGATGACATATCCCTGGTTGGTAAACATGCTTAGTTCTATCATAACTTTCAGGTCTCAAGATCTGACTAGGCCTGCCAGAGATATAGTACTGGTCTAATCTACATCACTGTACATGGTGAGAAGATTCATTTGAATGACACCTTTTATCTCCTTTGCAATAGTTTGACCACATTGGAATTTACAGAAGTATGGTCAATATGGTCAATGTTATAGCATATTGTTTCATATTGTGCTCTACATCATGATTGTTTGACTGTTATACTGTTGTCAATATGTCATTGGATGAGAAACATCCACTTATTGATAGAATTGACTTGCACCATCACAATGATGCTTCATATCCCCCTACATAATAGTTGCTTGTTTTTGGCTACCTTGGGATTTAGAGAAATGTGGTCAACATAATCAATATGTTCTTGGATGAGAAACATTCCCTTACTGATAGAATTGAATTGCACTATCATAATGTTGTCTATTGTCATTTCAGTTATGGTTGCAATTATAGCTGACTACTTAGTGCTCATGTAGAAACAAATGAATGTATAATGCTCTATGCAGGCTCACTCTTGGCACAGTATGAGAAAATAGAATCACCAATATCATTACTGCAATATAGATTTTTCGACAAAACAAACATAAATGACGTAGAAATCCAATCAATTAGAACTGCCGGCGACATCCGCATTCCTTTCATTGTACTCCGCACGCTTCGCACGTATCCTAGCAAGGGCGCTATTCTTGGATGGAAGCCGCTCAACATCAGAATACAATGGAAATACCTGGCTGTTTCATTCATTAAACACAAATCAATTATTTTACAAATGACTTACCGATTCCACCATGCCATCAGTTGGTCAACTTTGCCCTTTTCCTCCGGATCATCCAGTAACTCCAGAATAGAATTGTAGAAATGTTCGGAATCTGTGACAAGGTCAGTGCGGGAAAATACTTGAGCCGAAGTCAATGCAAAGCGGGCCTACAGAAAAGTGAGTGAGAAACAGAGAGAAATCACCCTTGCACATACCTGTGTAGCGACATAGGCAAGGGACGCCTTTGTAGTCGAGCGCATCCCATGGATACGGGCATTCCCAGAACGCGTTGCCTTGGGTTCCTGATCTACAGAGCTCGGGGACGTGAAGACATGTTTGAACACCTTTGGTTGGTGGAATCAGTCAACATGAAAAGCCAGATCATTAAAACTTACTGCTACAAGGAGGCCGCTGCGGAGGAGACCGTTCCATGGATCTTCGGGATCATACGTGTAGTTGGCATACAAGAAAATGGGCCATTGGTCTCCGGCTACTTGAAGCTCGCTATTTGAGAGCTTGGTGTGAGTGCTGGAAGCCATGCACATGTTAAATGAGTAACAAAACACACTGAATAAATACTCACTCCATGTTATTCCAATCGAGACCTGCTGGGCATAGGAGGGCTCCAGTGTGGTCATGATTAAAACCACGGCAAGACTTGGCATTCCAAGGGATGTGGGGGGTCAGCGATTGTCCTTTTGGAGTAATCCAATCGATGATTGGACCCTTCATTCCCTTGGTGTCATCAGCCCTAGCGCCATTGGCACCCTTCTGAATCTATCAGTGGTGCATAAAAATTGTCGCAAGGTGTATAGTCATTCATAACAAACACACCAAATCTGCTATTGAAATCACCTCTTCCTCAGAAGAGGACACGAGACGGTTTTCTAGACCTGGCACGGATCGAAGTAGCTCGCAGAAAACTGTGCGTTCCTTGCATTCGCTGCAGCTCAAGTTAGCAGTTATCTAGATGAAGCTAGGCAACTCACGCAGCCGTCAAGGTCTCATCTTCCAAAATATCATCAGAAATAGCGTGTAGGCCATTCATGATGAGCATCTGCACGTTGCAAAAGGCATGGACTGCCCTGCCAAAATGGCGCCCATGGTGCACTAAGGGGTCCTGAGAAGTCCTGGTGTAGAGTACTAAGTTCACAATCAAATGGTTTAAAGTTTAGCATGACGCACGGCTTTTTCCTGGGACCCAATTGCAAAGCTCCAGAGCACACATGCTTTCTACCAGGGGGGGAAGGGCGTTCGTCCTGTGTGGGAGAAGTGGACATTGCGGATCCAGCAGCGTACCAGCAGAAACAATGAGTAGGGGAGACTGGAACAAGGGAAACCTGAGCTCTATCATTACCTTTAAATAACAACCGGTGGAAAATTCACACCTGCAACAACATGGCTAATGGATATGTTACGGGTCCCTGGGCGTAACGGTAAGACCGTGAATTCGCGCCTGCAAGAGCCTCGTGAAGCAATAGTGGGGACCTGAAAAATCAATGTAACGACAACAGACCATGAATCCTCACCTGCAAGAACATCATAAAGCAATGGTGAATGGCAAGATAAGTGTAACGTACAATGAACAGACATCCATGCACGCAAAGTAGAGTGAACTTTGGAGAGCGGTGGAGACCTTGCAAAGTCGTCAGAGTTGAACTTCATCGTTGAGTACTACAACTCTGTCTGTGCTACTTGGCCAGCATGACACGGAGAGCGAGTCTGAGTGCAGTGACTCATGTTGGACAGTTGCAGATGGGAAAATCTATGTAGCATCTGAACTTGCCTAAAGTTGGATAAGTTCCCATCCCTCATGCAGTTGCGAAGCCAGATCTGTGTATTTGCCTCTTGTGTAAATTCTCATCCCTCACGCCTCCATGAACCATCAACATGACTTTCAATGCAACTCGACTGAAGCGAAGTCTTGATCTGTAACTAATACTTACGTTTCCATTCCCTAATGTTACAGCCTTGTTGGCCAGTTGGCAGATCTGAATCTGATCTTACTTTTTGTGTAAGTTCCCATCCCTCGTGCAGTTGCGAAGCCAGATCTGTGTATTTACCTTCAGTGTAAACTCCCATCCGAGCCCCATGGCCTATCAACATGACTTTGCAACTCAACTCAAAGCGAAGTCCCGATCTGTTATGTTTCCATCCCCTGACAACGAATGCAGCCCAGATTGACAGTTCAGACGGAAGCCGCTTGGCAGTCAATGATTGCACTCGCCAGGACTAGCCAGTTTGGAATCGCGGCTAAATTACATAGTTAAAAGGTGGATATTTTGAACGTTTGAAATAGGACGCTCACTTTTGAACAACACCCACGGTGACGTTGTAGATGGAAAAAATACGCAGAGAGCCCACAATATATTTTGAAGGTATGTTTCTATGAACATCTATTGATGCTACCTGATGACGAGTGGTTCGAAATATTAGCTCAGGCTCCTGTGCAAGGGACTGATACCCTGAAATGCGATAGGTTCAGTAGTGTTGATATTCCATCGAACGATGTGACTGTTAGCGCAATATCGGCCAAAGATTTGGACTTCTTCAAAAGTAAGTGGCTCCAACGGTTGAACACAAGATGGTAGTCATCTAATTGGTCATAGGCTCAAGTGTAGAACAATGTCAACTCTGTCAAAAATGCCCCCATCTCGACAATGAACTGAAATCTCACTCTGATGGTGATCGAAAACGTCTTCGCCTCCAAAGCCAGTTCGATTCTCAGGCTGGCAATGACGCCTCGAAGCAGTCCGCGATGCAATTTGAAACATTGTCCAACCTTATTCACGAAATAAAGGAGGCAAAGGTCCAACTGGGTCTATTTGTGACGGATTTGGCAGCAAAGCAGGAGCTAGTAGCTGGACTCATCAATATCTCGCAGAGACCGTGTATGATATGTGGTCATGGGGGTACTCGGCCTATGCAAGGCGACGATTCCGAGGGAAGTTCAACCTTCGACGATGACGGATCGCAATCTTTGTAGTATTTCTGTGGGCTGCCTTTCAATAAGTACGTGATTTGGATCTGCATCACAGTGTAACCGCTCCTTCAATTTGATAATTTTTGCAAACTGGACTGTCAGAATATATGGCCGCTACGTGGCAAACTTACAAGACTGATTACATTTATTAGTTTTGATATATTAGCCCTACCTACAAGATAAATAGTTCGTAGTCGTACTGTGTATATTCATCGCGTTTGGACCTGGTTCGCACCCATCCACCCATCGTGGTCACCCCAATCGCCCCAGCCCGTGAATTCTAACATGGACATAGTATTGATATCGGCCCATTGGAACATCTCACTGGATGGTAAGATGAAGTTCTATTTGTTGTGTCCGAATGTGTCGATTTTTGGGTACCCTGGTCCGACATATCAAGTGGATAAACACAGCACTGAAATGGAGTTTGAAATTATGATTTCTGATAAGGGCGGAGTCAAACAACTATAAATGAGACAGCAGTATCCTCCCACGTCTTCAAGCTTTGGGCCACCTCACTTCTACTCGGACATGTCCACCACAGAAACGGAGAGATGTATTTTCCACCGTACTTCCTCCCATTGTTTGCACTCTACTTCCCCCAGCATAGTAAAGGCAGAGGGATGTTCTGACTTTGTGTCTGTTGATCGTCCAACTTCCAAGAGCTTAGACTCGCCACTTTCGTCACCTTTGTTATCTTCCTTCTCCTCGCCCTTGCCCTTGCCCTTGCCGCCTAATTCCATAGTTGACGGGTCAATTGGGAAGGCTTGTTTGAAAACTGAGAGGAATATCGACCCAGTATTTACTTCACCTAGTAGTTTGTATTTGTGAGTGTTTACCATCGGGTTTAGAGCAAAGCTGCCTTCCATTATGCTGAACAGCAAGGTCGTCATTGGTCTGCTGCTATGATGGAATAAGGCTGCCTTGGAGAACTTGATGAAGACTCAGCAGTTGCTTGAGGAAATGGAAGAGACTGTTGCGAAATATCTTTCTAAGGAAACTATTGAAGTTGCTCATGCACGATTTTTGTCCACAATCGGTTCTTCCGATCCAGAAGTGCAATATCTTCTTGCAGTGGGATGGCTGGTTATTCGTCCCCTTTCGTCTCGCTTGGAATCTCCTCACATTAAACTTGCTAATAGGAGATTTTCTCACGTTGTAACTTCTTCTGTGAACAAATGTTAGTTATTTTATACTTGTCACGATGCATTGGCTCATCTGTAGTTTTCCCTTAGGAACTGATAGTCATGCCATATGCATAAAGTTTTACACGTGAATGGGTGCTATCATAAATGTTGTATGAACACCTAGTGAAGGGGGGAAGCGCGGACCCTCATCACTTGAGGATTGTACTTCGTTTGGCCTCCTTGTTACATCTAATGCATTGTAGTTGAGTTTACTTGTCACTCAGACTGGCTACATAGCAATCTCGACAGCATTGTTGATATGTAGTTAACAAGGCTTGACCCGCAGATCACAGGGCCATGAGTTGGGACTGGCCCAGCCCAACAGGTCCGAATACTATCCGAATAGCAGCATGCGAATTACTAATGCAAATAGCTGCAACTACTACTAGTCTCACTGGAACCCTGCGATGATCTCGACAAGTTACTCTCAGGAATGCGTCTGCGGCTGGTCATTTGGTGATACTGGTGCTTTCACAAGACACAAGAAAACCTGTTTGAAGGGTAAAAAATGTCTGGCTCACGTACTCAGTCACACAAGGGAATCTTATCGTAGCAAGAAGTGTCACATTGACGATGAAGAATCTGCAAGTTCCTCCCAAATAGTAACTCCAAAGACTGTCTCTCATCATGATACCGTTGATGACACTCTGGGCGATACTGTTCTTGAAGTCTCGAACACTCTCGGGTCAATGGATACAATACAGCCTAGGCAGACCAAAGTTTCGAACGAAGCTCGTGTATCAAGAGTTGACCAGGTGTGTATACTTTTTTTTAATAGGCTTTATCTGACGCATCGCATTGGAGTCATCAGGCATTGTGCAAACTGAAGGTGACAATGTGCTGTTGTCCATCCGTAGGCCTCAACGAACCAACTGGTGACTCCCAAAACATTTTCGAGACCTGCTCCCAGAGCCCCCCTTGCCATTACCTCCCCAAGATGTAGAGGTCCCACTTGAAGTCAACATAATGCAGGCGAACTCGGGCACTTGTCCTACTGCTGCGGTTGCCTCTGTGACGTCAAATGACCAATTTTCCTCTCGGGCAGATGGACCTGATCAGTCAGCACAGCTTCCTTCACAGCGATGTGCTGTGGTAGCCACCAAAGTGAATTCATTTGGTTTGTTTCGCTTATACGACAAAAACTCTATTCCTAGCACCAATGATCCTGAAGATCAGAGTGGGGCTGACCCACTTCCAACAACCAGATTTGAGACACCCAAGATCTCTCAGCCGTTGCCAAGTTCTTTGAATCTTTTTTACCCTTACCCAAATGAGAATTCATGGCATATCGGTGATTGGTATTGGAATGAAGGCACACAGAAATCCCAACACAGCTTCAAGAAGCTGATGGAGATCATCACAAGTCCTAACTTTCGTACTGAAGACTTACATCACACGAATTGGACCGCAATCGACCGTCAACTGGGCAGCCTTGAGATGGTCCATGGCCCCTCTCAAGCAGCACCTGACTTGGAGGAGTGGCAAACTGAGGGTGGCGGTTGGATGCAAAGGGAAATTATCATATCTGTTCCATTTCCTTGACGTTTCTTAAATCCCGGTCCAAGAAGCTACACAATCAGCAATTTTTATTGTCGGTGTCTTCTTTCGATCATTCTTGAGGTACTTTCGGACCCTGTACGCTCCAAAACCTTTCGCTTTGAACCTTACTCACTGCGGTGGAAACATTCGTGTGACGCTGATGATATTGGCGTCTACGGTGAATTATTCTCTTCCCAAGCCTTTATCGCCGCACACTGTAACTTGCAGGACGTCCGTCTAGATTCTACTGATTGCACTTTGCCTCGGCGCATTGTTGCACTAATGTTTTGGTCTGACGCTACTCAGTTAACAGCCTTTGGAGATGCTAAATTATGGCCACTCTACATGTATTTTGGAAATGAATCCAAGTATCAATGTTGCACCCCAACCATGAACCATTGTTCACATGTGGCATACTTTCAGACGGTATGTGTTTCGTAGTTTCATATTTTGTAGTGATTCAAATTTATTTCAATTCAGCTACCCGATAATTTTAAGGATTTCGTAGCGGAGCATACTGGCGGTGACAAGTTACCCGGCGACCCTTTGTTCACACATTGTCATCGCGAACTTTTTCACACCCAATGGAAAGATCTGCTTGATGAAGAATTCCTTCATGCATATGAGCATGGAGTGATAGTTGCATGTGGGGACAATGTCAAGAGGTGAATCTTTCCTTGGATCTTCACATATTCAGCAGACTACCCAGAAAAGTATGTACTCGTATTTTGTTTTTACCTACTGAAGAAGCTATGGTAATAGGGTTCTCATAGCCAATATCCGCAACCTCAGAGGATGTCCATGTCCTCGCTGTCTTGTCCCAAAGGTAATGTTGCAGAACGTTGCGACGGAAAATGACATGCTGCAGCATGTAATCCTTGCTCAACGTGATACTGTGGAGAGACGTGAGAAGATCTCTGCTGCCCACCGGTTGATATACGAAGAACAATATGTTGTCAACACCCCTCAAGTGGAATCCCTTCTCAAGCCAGAATCTCTGGTCCCAACAATAGTATGTATTCTCGCTGTAACATGGACTTAAAATGTCTTATTATAACTGTCCAGAATGCCTTTTCAGAAAGACTGGGCCACACAGGTTTTAATTTTTTCCTTATGCTTGTCGTTGACCTGCTGCATGAATTTGAACTGGGGGTCTGGAAATCCATCTTGATACACTTGTTCCACATCGTGGATAGCCTTAAGGGTTCGGTGCTGGCTGAACTTGATCGCCGGTAAGCAGACCTGTTTGCTGTTGTAGAACAATCAACAAAGTTGATTGTGGGATAAGTTTTCGTCAAGTGCCTACTTTTGGCTGGGACACCATTCGGTGTTTTCATAGAAATGTCTCAGAGATGAAGAGGTTAGCTGCTCGAGATTTTGAGGATGTACTACAAGTCAGTATCGGGTTTTCTGCCATTTCCACTACTGTCTGTCTCACTCAGTATGGCTGATGCATAGTGTTCCATCCCAGTTTTTGCAGGACTACTGCCTGATCCTCATAATGCGGATGTGCTTCGCTTGCTGTATGCACTCTGCCATTGGCATGGACTCGCCAAGCTGTGTCTGCACACAGAAGAGACCCTTGATATCTTTGAAAGCATGACAAAGGATCTGGGAAATCACATTCGCAACTTCGCCTCGGATACCTGTCCATCATTTGCGACCAAGGAGTTACCCCGTGAAGCCGAAGCTCGACGATGGCGCCAGGGACAGCAAAATTTGGGCAAGTCAAGCCAACAGCCTCAAGGTGCCACATCACATTGGCATGGACAACAGCTCAAGGGGCTCAACCTCCAAACTTACAAGCTACATGCCTTGGTGGATTACCCATCACAGATTAGAATGTATGGCACCACCAACTCGTATTCAACACAATCTGTACATCTGGTCTTTGTGCATGTTGTACGCAGCTTATTTTTCTACTATGCAGGGAGAACTTGAGCACCGTACAAGCAAAATTCGATTTGCCAGGACTAGTCACAAGGTGTATGTATCCCAGTTAGCGTCCATAGAGTGGCGGCAAGTCCACATTCGCCGCATCCGTATAAAACGTGATGCGCTCAATCTGGCAGATCCTATTCCAAACAAAGTTGAGGAGCACCACATTATCGGCCAATCTCAAAACTTCCCGGAGAACCTCACAGGTTTCATGCAAGCTAATATGGGAGATCCCGCTGTTGAAGTAAGTCTTCACAGCTCTTATGATTTGGTTGCTGGACTCATTGTTATGACCTACTACTATGAGCATTTCATTTTGAAGCTAAGGGCTCACATCCTCCCTCGCATTGTAGCCGTTCACCAGGAGACGAACCCTCAGGCAACACTGGACTCTGCAGTTCATGTCTCGAATGAGACCGTGCTTCAAAGCCCTCTGTTGCAGCTAAACCACGTACTTTTCAAAGGAGATCAGATCTACCGCCACCATCTACTTTGTGTCAACTATACCACTTATGACCTTCAACGGGAATTCGATTCCATAAACCCCCGCACCGATCATCGCGACATTATGTTATTGTCCAGCTCAGATGGCGATTGTCACCCCTTTTGCTATGCACGAGTGTTGGGGATCTTCCATGCCAACATTATATATACTGGACCTGGGACTAAAGACTTTCAGTCACGGCAGATTGAGTTTTTATGGGTACGATGGTTTGAGGTGATACAAGATCATTCCTCGCTGTGGGAGCAACGAGCCCTTGACACTGTCAGGTTCTTACTGGTAGCCGATAAGGATGCCTTTGGTTTTGTCGACCCTGCCAATGTACTGAGGGGCTGCCATGTCGTCCCTGCTTTTGGTGATGGTCAACTGCATCCCGAGGGTGCTTCACTGTCTTGTTGGGCGGACGATTCGAATGACTGGAAGCGATACTATATTAACCGGTGAGTTCCTGGATGGCACCACTTAAATTTAAATAAGTCTAACTCAATTATATTGTCTAGCTTTGTTGATCGCGACATGCTTATGCATTATCATTGGGGTCTCGGCATCGGGCATCAATATGCACACACTACAGCATCAGTTAATTCACAGTCTTTTTCCCCTTCTCTGTCTCATTCAAATGGACGTGCCATGGAAGATTACAGAAATCTCACTGATGAGGTCATTGAAGGTGACCACTCGGCTGACAGTACTCTGGCTGTTGAACTGGACCTCGAGCCCGAAGCTGAACCAGACTTGGAGTTGGATGAAAAGTCTGACTCAGAGTCCGTTTTAGGGGACCATGTTGACATGTATGGATGCCAGGACTTGGATCCTTCAGCCAAATTTTATGAATTTTAACTAGCTGTATAATATTCCTACCATTGCTATACACCAGAAAAATTCACCCTTATTGGCATTTGATTGAGCACATGGCACTGTTGAGCCCACACTTGTTTGTGACCAGTGATCATGCTACGGACTTCACTTTGCGTCTGCTAGGTCAATGTTACATCTACCCGATGTCTTACAATGCCAGCCTGCTAGGTGAGTTCGGGAAGTCCACGATTGTCCAATGCAGTCTGACCCCAATTGGCGTTGGGTTGTCATTTTCAGTCGTTTCCGTGTTGCCTGCAGACAGCCCATCTCTCCCTGCTTGAATGCCTGTCCCTCTTGTGATGCGCTCTTCTTCCACTGGACAGACGTCGTCTCCGAGGACGACCAGCTCAAAGCACGAGTGTGCAAGAAATGGCCCATTGGAAAACAGCACACCCTGTGCCACAAGCACAGCGACAAGGTGGGCTGTTTCTTTTCTCCATCAATACCACATTTAAAACATCATTTTAGCCCTTACCTGCACCACCACCAGCCTCAACCGTCTCTATCTCGTAGTCTCTATCGTCTTGTGCTTTGAGATCGTGCTCCTCATTGATGCGAATCTCCCTCGTTTACAAGCACCCTCTTGTCAGACCAGACCCAGCCACAGGACATGTTTACACCTCTTCCCACCTCTGTTATCATTCGTAGTGATTCTCATCAAGCCTGGGTGTTCCGCAAGACAACCTGACCTAAGCAGTTACCCACTTGCAAAAAAAGATGTCAACCATGATCTGAATGTTCGCCTCCATACCACAGGACGATAAAGATCTGGCTTCCCCTCGCTGACTCTCCAACTTTTCGTGGATGTACTCTTGCGACGGCACCTGTACATCCCGCACAATCACAGCGTCTTTGTGCAGCGCGTATCCATTCTGAGTCATGTTTGTTCATTGCTACAACAGCTTCCTTGGCGCCTTCTGCCATCGAGCCAGTCAGATCGGGCTCGCTGTTGAGCCATGGACCTTTTCCAGGGGCACCACAGCCACGAAACAAAGTCGTGAAGACGCCCAAGCAGTGTTGCCTCATCTTCTACCTCTCCCTGGTCTTTTCCCAGCGCACTTCAATTGCTCAACAAACCCCCCATTCCCCACAGTCATCCAGCTCTGCACCTCCCCGGACCCAGTGGTGCGGACGGTTGCGATCGAGTACTTATGCGACAACATCCCTTCTAAATATCCAGAGTACAAACACGATGAGTTCATGAAGTTTGCATTCATACCTGCGGAGAATGAAGATGGACTCCATCTAGGCACTATCCGAGAGGTAGTGCATTGATCATTCGTGGGTAGACACTCGTGCTAAGTGGAATTTCCAGGTCTTCAGAAATTCTAAGTGGAAGCTTCTCGGTTTTCCGGTCGTACAACCTGACTATCGGCAAGTTGCTGCCAGTAAGTTGGGGGTGCAGGAACACCCACCGACATTACATAGATTTTTTATGCGTGGCTAGGATGCAGGTGTCGGAGCTCGGTCGTCCACGAAGAGTATAAAGTATTGAGCGAATTACCCAGCACAAAGACTGCCGTTGAACTCTTGTTTTGGAAAGGCTTCCGCTGTTCCTCCATGAGCACACGCACACGCACTACGGTGTCGTTTTCGTGGCTCTCGAAACCGGAGAACTTCAAAGTGAGGGTCTTTGGGAAATTGACTATAGTCAAAACCCTCGACACTGGCAATGTTCGGTCGGCTCATACAAAAGATGCTTCAGCTGCTTCAAAGCGACTGGGGAAAGGGACTATAGCCTAGTTGTGGCTGTCTTACAGCGGCCAGGTGGACATGTATGAGTAAGCTTCATCTAACATTCAGCGTGAAACCCCTACTCATGCAGAATGCAGGGTGGCAACATCTTTGCGCTGGTTGCTGTTTGAAATGATGAAGGCCAATGACGTGTTGCTCTTCATGATTATCTTGTCCACAGATCTTAAAGCGTTAAAACGACAAGGCTATAATGGCACGTCTTCGTTGTGGACCACACTGTTGTTACTGATCCCATTTAAGTTGATAAGATTCTCAAGCAGTGACATTGCTGTTCCCCTCCACTAGGGATAGCGATGTGGCGTCGCCAATAGTAGCTATGGAAGCCATTATCCGACCGAAGGAGAGGCTCAGTCTCATTAATGTGGCCATGGAACGTGATCTTGCGCATCGTAAGGAGAGGGACCACGGCTACAAGGGATGTCGTGGAGGTGAGTTTCACTTTCAATAACCCCTCTTCAGGTGTTAATCTGTTCAATGCAGAAACCTTACCAACGGCCTATGCTACCATACCCTCTGCGCCACTGGAAACTCATTCCTATGTCTTCTCGGAGTACTCCTTCGCCAGATGGTGTGGAAGACAGGGACAGGAAGCCTGAGTATCTTCGCTATCTTCGCTGCCAGCTGACACGTCTTGACGACATCTTGCTTGACAGACGAGATGAAACATTTTGCACAAGCATGGTATTCGTGATGACATCACATTGATGTGACGATGCCGCGGTTTTGGTCGATCTCTTGAGGAGACATTCAATAATGCAGAGGATGGGAGATGGCTTGTCGTCTTCAAGAACGTTGGTGCTTTGACGAGGATGATGATCCCACAGTGACTCCAGAGGGTGCGGAGGAACAGGACCGTATGCTCGTGGATGACTATGACCCGAGGTATCTGCGTCATATGATGACGTTACTCACTGAACAAGACCAGCAACTCATCAATAATGGCGCTACAATCTACGTCTTGCAAGATGGCTGTCTATATGCTGTCACCCCATTTCGAATCGCTGCTACGCTGCCAGTTCACAAAGACACCCAGAATGTCCAGCGTAGATTTATAAATGGCATCTCGCCCCTTGCAACCTCCCGACAAATGCCTACCAGCATACCGCTACCCTCTGTCCCGAACAGCATGCTGATATCTATGCAGGCACACATGAAGGGCATGCAGCCTCCCACCACCATTCCTCATATGTGGATATGTCGTCCACCACGTACTATTTCCCCACTAGTCGAGTCACTTTGAGCAATGGCCGCTGCAAGTCCCACCAATGAGCCGTGCCCGACCACCTCGACGCTCTTGCTCAATATGAGCTCTCTGACTGTCACCGTCTCCCTGACTGCGCATTCCCTGATCGAACCCAATTATTTCACATCCACAAGGTCAGCAGGGTCCTTTCCGAGAGCATCCTCATCCTGACTTGCATGCGATCTCCTAGCATCCTCACCATGCCCACTCGCACTCATATTCCAGTGGGTCGGCCCTCAGCATGTCCCCAATGACGCCAGTCTCTCCTCAAAACCTTCCCCAGTGCACCTCTCAATGCAACCCACTTTCACCTTCAATTCGACGACACTGCTGCAGTTGGTCTTTCACCAATCTTGATCTGGTTCTTCAGTTCCAGGCTGCCAGGCTAGTATCGGATCCCACAGCACTTTGTCGGCGCTGAACTTACCGTGGAGAAGAGTGTCCCACGAAAACGAAGCCTCACAGGCACTCTCGCCACCTCCCATACTCGTCTTGGTGGCCATACAATGCATTCACACTCTCATTCCTACTCAAATGTCACTTCTGGTGGCCACGGCTACACTCACGTGCACGCACACTGTCTCTCCCATCTAATTATAACTGCCACCCCCACCGCCTCCAGCACCTCTGACGTCCCTTTCAGCATCGCACGCTTCCCGTTCATTTTCTCTTTCCATTCCCATTCACACTCGTCCTTGTCCTAAAAGCCCGTCTCCCTGTCAGCTTTCTTTCAATCACAAACCGAGTTGGACGTGAATCCCCATCCTTCTGCTCCATATGATGAAATGGATGGCCCTAATTCATACCTGATGGACAATGTTTCAGATGACGAGTACGGGACAACTTTCAATGGCTCAAGTGGTCATGTCCACAGGTCGGTGTATACCCGTACCCGTACCGGGTACGGTGTTCAGGTTTTGACCTATGTGTTACCCATGCAGAACCCTAGTGCCCACTTCACTGTACAATCGAGATGCAGTCAGCGGTAAACGGTGTGCATTGACGGCGCTATGTAGTACAACCTTGTCGCTACAGCCTTGATAGCATTGATCACGCACTGATGACGGATCTATTATATCTCAACTCGAAATGATATCTGCAGACTCGATCTATTTAGGTAAAAAAACGCAACGGCACGGCATCAGCCAGCTGATAAGTTGGAAGCAATAAGAGAGTTGCATCCTCCTCCAACGACTGGCAAATGACTGACCCTGACCCTAACTTCAACATGACATCCCAGGCTTGGGATAGCACCTTTGGCGGCGGCCAGGGCCAAATGTTTTTAGATGATTTGGATCCGATGAATGCTGACTCAGACAATCGTTACAGCTATGAGGTTCAGCCTTGGAAATCATCCCATCTCATCAATGCATTCAATGGAGGCTTCGACAGCAATCTTTCCTGGAACCGGCATCTACGTATTGGCTCTTCTATCTCGGACTCTACGTCTTTTTCGCACAACCTGGGTAAGCCTTAGGGAGTGCTTGAGCCTTGTGATTGTGTCGCCTTACATCGCTGTGTACTAGGACATTCAACAACGGGTCACACCGAAGACCTGCATTCTGTCACCACAGACCTACCACTGGTACCGCATTCGTTTCATGTTACACCTGACCCCCCTCCCGCTTTCTCCACAATGACGACGACTAGCACCCTGTTTGCGCTCACACGGTATTCCACCCAGGACAGCAAACATTTTCGGCCTTTCCATCAGCGTCCTACCCACTGTATGTTCAATCTGAACATCCTGTTACTTCAACACCTATACATTCGACAATACCAATGTCCACTCTTGTGTCGAACCATGCGGCAGCGTATCCAGTGACTCACGCCGAACAGCACCAACCTCTTACTACGATCGTGCTTCCACCCCCGGTGACTTTTCCTATGGCTTCAACTTCCACCATGTTCGTGCAGTCTCAGACCGTAGGACAGTATTCTATGCCTCTGCTCCCGATTCCTTATGATCCACCTACTTCCTTGACGAACTCCCATTTTTTGGACTGCCATGAGTCTGTTTTTCTTTGACGTTTCAATCGCTTACAACTATTTTAAGGTGATTTTATGAACGAGCTGATCGGGCGCGGTCTGGTAAACTGGATGAGCATCGTTAGAGGCACGTCGGACGGTCTCTTTACTGCACTCTGTGAAACCTCAGCGGCAACGCTTAAGGAGCACCATGTACAACACGCTTTAGCAGAAAGTGTGTTCAATTGTGTAAAGGAATCACTGGGTTATGACTGGTCTCCGGAGAATGGTAAGTTTCATATTTTACAATAGTAATTGTTCTGATGTGCAGAAGTGGAATGGACCAATGGACCGGTGTCGAGAACAACGTTCGGCGATCAAAGTTTCAAGGGGAAAGTCATGGAGACCCTCTTTGAGACGCAAGCCCGATACTTCGAGCACACCTGGACCCAGGCTCAGTATGCTGTTCAAAATCACGATGGGTCCAATGGGTTGCCTATGCACAACGTCGGTATTCTTGGAGGAGCCGTCCCCGTCAATAAGGCATTGCTGTGATGGTGGTGCAAATATTCGGCGAATCATGGCTACAGTATCTTCCACCAGGCAAGGCAGGACCATCTGACAGGATCATTTATATTGGTATGTTTCAACATTTCGTTCATTAAATAAATATCAATTCCTTCTTTTTGTCCTTAGACTGTCCCATTCAGACACAACAGATTTACGCAATCATTCCAGCTCGGAGCATATGGGGTCAATCGTATGGGATATTTTGGTTTCATCGACAACAATCGTGGCACTCCAGCCACCGAGCTTATGCTGTATGCGGCAGCTACCATCTGCGGCTGGGTATGATCCTTATTTATCATAAAACTTTAATCCTGACTATGCCTGAAGCTGATTTCAGCAGCCCGTGATTATCAAAATACTGCCATGCTTCCCGAATTTTCTCACAGGGTGAAGAACAATGTCAGAGCAGCGACTCTAAATGTACACAAATTCTTTGTCAATATCATGCTTGGTAAACTTCCCAGGCAATCCATTGAGGAACAAAATGCATGGTGTACCGGTCTTGTAACCCTTTTGCAAAAATCACTTACCCATTGAATCATTCCGCTCTCGCATATTTCAGACTCTTATGTCTACATTGCATATCTCTAGGTTCGTCGACGTTGTGTGTACGTATAGTTGTTGTTTGGCAATCCCCAACTCCTGGATTGTGTTGGGCAGAATGAAATGTGCTTGTGCTGAAGTGTCACATTTACTAGTACTATCACCTATCAAATACTTGAAATGAAATTAAAGATACGGTCGACTACGCTATACAAAGCTCAGGCCAAAGCCTCGTCTAAGGCACGGCCTAGGCAGACACTTGGCTGTCACATGACCATCGCAGCGTGATTTCACTTGTTGTCATGCTTTTTTCTATTTCAATAAATACTTCATGGATTCATGTCGTCCAACTTCGTGGAGTTTAAGAATGCCTGTATCATGATTTGTAATTGTACAGAAAATTTATTACTACTAGTGGAGTAGATTGGTTTTCAGAAGTTGGTCAACTACTAACTGGGCAGGCCAAGTAGTATTTGATAAGCAATAGTACTGTTTGTACCTCAGTTGTTGATTTCAACACTAAGGTACACTGCTCGTTGTTCGTCATCTCTAGTTCGTAGGCTGATAGTATCCATGACGTTCTTAGGTGCTTCAATCATGTACACTAGTTGTTGATTCCAACACTAAGACGTCCTTTGCCTACAGGTTGTGTGGTTGGAACCAGGCTCAGTCTCATCTAATCGGATTCATCAACGACTCATCTTCGATTCATTTTGTTACGTTCTGGCCCGCGCGGTGCTTTAGTACCTTCTCAGCAGTCCGGATCACCTTTTCTCCCTGCATACAGTCTCTACTCCTCCAACTGCTGGGAGCTCGGATCAAGCTCTCTCGTTTTGTCCATTCTTGTCTGTGGAGCACCTGTTGTCTCTACACAGCGCCTTGGAACGACTCGTCTTGTGTTCTTGTCTGCAGAGCATCTGCTGTCCCTACACAGCATCTTGGAATGCCTCGTTTTTGTTCTTGTCTGCGGGACACTGTCTATTGTCTCTGCAGCGCCTGGGAGCATTTCCTTTCGACCTAATGTCTATTTTATTGTCACTCTAATGGGCAAATACGATCATGTTCCGGAGCCGCCTTGGAAGTTTATATCCGTCATGGTTACCGAGCCTACTCATTACTCTCCATTAACTACGAAGAGGGCAATGGTTTGGATGATGGTGACCTTCCCACTGCCATGACCTGGTGATTCAACCTCGGACGTTCTCACTCCCCCCTAGCGACTCCAAGGTTGAATGCTAAGTGAGTGTTTGTCTCACTGTCCATTGCTTCAAAACTGACCTGTGAACAGCGATCCAAGACGTCAAGGTTCCGTTAGCAATTCGACCTACCTCATTAGCCGCAGCCATTCCCAGCCCATTCGTACGGGTGTCATTATGTCCTTCTCGGACTTGCAGGCGCTTTCGCGTGGTTTCGAGAAAGTTGCTTCCCTTCTTCCCATTTTCGATACAGAGGACTTCCGAAGCCACTACGGCACCTCAGAGCCTCCGAATGTCATGAACCTTGCGCTCCGTGTCTTCAAGCAGTCGGTTGAAATTTCGGAGGAGGCATGGGCCGAACAGCTGACCAAATTTGTCGGGGAGCATAATGCCACTCTGATTAAACGGGGTGTCCGTTGTGTCCATCATGTTACGATGCCAGCCGTTCTCCCAGGAGATGCTGGCCAAGTACAATGTGCCTGTACTTGCTGGTTGTGTGAAGCTCTGGGCAGTGGAGCTTGATCCTCCCCTGGCACTCTGGGAGGGATGGGAAGATATCAGGAAGCTGTATCTGACAAGTGTGTTGACTGTTTTCTTTTGTGGTGGTTTATTTTGCTGACTTGTATGCGTAGTTGGTGCTGCTGCAAAAGCAGAGGACGAGGCATCAGAACAGCAGCATGCACAGGATTTGCAAGTGGCCCTCCAGAGGCTGCCAAAGGTCCATCTTTATGTGCTCAATGTCATTGTTTTGCATCTTCATGGGTGAGTGTAGATCATTGATACTTTGTGCGAGGCTCGTTGACACCTGTGCCTAGGTTGATCGAGTCTACTACTGCATCGGAAAATGATGATGTGTATATCTCCAAGCTTGCTCTGTCAGTTGGTTGAAGTAAGTGATGTGCAGTATATCAAGTTTCTTCATCTTACCCTTTTTCAGCAATCCTCCGACAGAGAATGGAGACAGAGCTTGCTATCCAGGACCACCATCCAGTGTGTATGTCGACTATCTTTGTCACCACGTATCCCTCACTAATGTTTCCACACAGTATTATTTATCAATCTCGTCAAGAATTATGACAACATATTGCCACCAACGATTGAGAAGAAGAAGTGTGAATCTGAATGCAGGGTTCCCGTCAGAAAGCGTACTACACCTGTCGATATGCGTATAAGCACAGGCAGGATTTCAGTTGGTGCACCCACACCAGAGGTTCTTGCTGCTCAGCAGGCCGCGCAAAAGGTTGCTGCGGCACATTCAAGCCCCATTCAGATGACGGAGCTAGAGTCAATGGATTCGTTGTCAGCTGCTGAGACAGGAACGGAGACAGAGGGCGAGCCTGAGATGGAAACTGAAACTGATGCCGAAGCCCGGCGTCAATCTGACGACAATGGTGCGCCTCCTCCCCTCTCCTGACAATGGTCCGTATACGTCCACGCGTCCTGCCACGTTTGTTTCACCACCTGCATCACCACCTCCTGAGCCTGCATTTCCAGCTGCAGCAGTGGGGGCAGAGGGGAGGCCACGGCCAGTACCCCATGTACTTCACTTTCAGGATCATTGATGGAGCCTGGCTCGAAAAACAAGCAATCTGTAACATCGAGTCAGCGCTGGTGTTCCAGCTTGAGCTCAGCCGACTTTCGAACTACAAGCTCACGCCCGTCTTCGTGGAGACCAAGCAGATTCATATGTATCATGCAGTCGCCTGTGAGAACCAGCTTGATAGTTGGTTCTTCATCCGTGCTCTTGTTTGTCCAGGACGCATCTGCGGAACGATGAGTATGGCAGAATATCTTGAATCGGAGACGGATCGCCTCGTGACTAGCATTCTGGATACCCTCAAAGTCGTCAATGCACAACACCGCAACACAGACTGCAATCACATCTTCATGAACTTTGTCTACAATCTTGCCGTCATGTTTTGACCGCCATCTCCGGGTTCATTGAGTGTCACGGAAAGCGCGCCTCCACATCACTGGGTCCGAAATTTGTATTGCCCTCAAGGACAATGAGGGTAATGTGACCCCGATCCGGTGCATCATCGAGAACGTCTCGGGCTTCGTGGTCAACTTCCATGGATACCAGGATATCACCACTGACAAGGGCACGACCATCCTCAAGTCGATCGGGGAGAAAGTCCTCTACATCTCCAGCCAGTGTCTCGTGCATACCCCACGAAAGAGTCATTGCAGCCTAAACATTACCAGGCGCATCTTGTCGGTACCACTTACGTCTACAATTTCCCCGAGTTGTTCTCCAAGGCAATCCAAAATGTCTGGATTAAGGCACGAAGCCAGGAGTCATCTCTGAGCTTGCCGAAGAAGGATGCTCATTCTTCAAGACCATTCTTCGACAACTAGAAATGCCTGGCATCTGTTCCATTACCGCTTCAATCATGTTGATCTGGGCTCAGTACTTGGTGCGAGAGAAGATCCTCAACTTGCAGATGAAGGACGCTATCTTGGGGAGCATGGTGCTCTTCGTTGTGACCTTCTAGTATGGGTGGGTGCCATCTACTCTGATGGTGAAGCGATTTTTAACCTCCTCGAGGGTCTGCCTCACGTACTGAGATGCAGACCACTTTCAAACTGGTACTGCAGTCCTCTGCCTGTTCATCGGTTTCGACTACTTTTCCATCAATGTTGGCCTTTGCCTTGATCGCTACTTCTACTGTTAGTGGGTCATCAGTTTCCACTCTCGCTACGCCATGTTTGAGAATGTTTTGGTACATCATGTTGCTATGGAGGCTCATTGCCTCTCGATGGAGATGTCAATGGCCCTGCTATTGGCTCGGAGTATCATGCCAACATTGCCAGTGTGGTTCCACTTGCACTGACAGCATCAACCCTGCGATGGCACCTCAGCCCCAGTGACGATGATGACGGCGATGATGCCGATCACCACAATCGCCGTCGAGACGGCACCACCACTCGCATCCCCAACACTGCCAACACAGCACCAAGCTCTCCACAGCCTCCGTGTATTGACACCAATGTGCCCAACAGTGTTGATGGCTACCAGCCCCCCAGCCTTGTAGTACCGTACGTAACCCACCACTAACAAATAACTACTAAACAGTCCCCAACATCAATGTTGATGTTCACCATCACCTCAGCCCAGCGACAACGATGGTGATGGCATCGATCACCGTCAATAACGATGCCTACACCTACCCTCAGCCACAACATCATCCAATGACAATGGGGATCACTGCCATTGCCATTGATGATGGTTACCACTGCCCTGGCCTCACCCCCAGCACAGTGCTGAGCCTCCCTCACAGCTTCTGTGTATCAACACCAACATGCCCAACAAGTAAGTTCTTTTCTTTTCTTCTCCACATTCAAGTGACTACCATCCCCCCAGTGCTACGATGACCAGCCCTGCACTGTTGCAACTGCCCCAATGGTCTCTATTCAGAGTCAAAGATTTCACTCGAAACACTTTTCAACCATTGGAACTCCAAGAGCTGGGGTGTTGAATGTCATTCATTTAGGTCAGTCTTTGTTTGTGAGGCAGCATTAGTGGGTGGGAGAAAAATTTGAACATACCCAATGTGTTTCAATTTCCCTCCCCCTCATCAATGCTGACCACAAACAAAAACCTTGGTAATTGCACATTTGTTGTTACTAGTTCTATAAAAATGTTGTGCAGAGGATTGTAAATAAATAAAAACTGAGTGTTATATAGAAAAAATTGTGAAGGATTGTAAAAAAAGTGTAGATGACAATAATATTTACATTAAGTAATGCAGCATCATAGGTGATGACTGGCGCTTCCCTGAGTTATAAATGGATGTCAGAATGTCAACTTGCTTGTCAGTGATGCCATTGAATTACACAAAACAACAGAGTGACATCTTTAGTTCAGGGTAATAAAATTATTGCACTCACATTATCAATAGCATTACCACACAATGACACAATGACATTTATAGATATCCCTTGTCCAGATTAATAAAATTATTGCATACAACATATCAATGGATATCAGGGTGGTAACTCCATGGTCAATGAATGTCATAGCATTATCATAGAATGACACAATGATATTCCTTGTCCAGACTAATGAGATTATTGTACAGTCATTGTCAATGAATGTCAGGATAATAACTGGCCGGTCAATAATTATCATAGAATTACCACACAATGACACAATGACATCCATGGATATTCCTTGTCCAGATTAATAAAATTATTGCATACAACATATCAATGGATATCAGGATGATAACTCCATGGTCAATGAATGTCATAGCATTATCATAGAATGACACAATGATATTCCTTGTTCAGAAAAATAAAATTATTGCACTTATATTGTCAATAAACATCAGACTGTGGGTAAGAAGATAATGGCCTATAAACTCACAACAATCATGGTTTCTGAGGATGATGTTCTTAAACTAGCCCACATTGGATTTAAGTCCCTCTGGCCGAGTAGAAAGCCTCACCTCCCAGGGATTATGCGATTCAATTCCACTTCCCACATCCAGGATTCACTCGGTATCCCCCAGTGTTTCCCCGCATGCGCCAAGATCACCCCTGGCATGGATGTGCCCCCTTAATGTTTAATGACTCCAGATAGGATTTGAATCATCGCATTGTGGGCTGATTCGTAACCTGAAGAAGATTGTCCGTGTCCTGGTCATATAACTCGACTGATGAGAAAGATCAAATGTGCACCTCGGTGGTGGGTCGACAGTGACCTGGAAGAGTTCTGGTGGGGTATATTTCAACTTCTCCACATGATTGTCTAAGCTTACCTCTTGCATACTTCATCTCTGAACGCCTTTCCGACAATGCCACCATAATATTTGCTATTACTTGCTCATTTTTTGTCTTGAAATCATTTCATAATTGCACACATATCACTCTTATTGCATTGTGCAAGCTGGATGTTACCTTGTGGTCTGGAATGTTTTAAACGGATGTCACAACTTGCACGCATTTGATTGGCACAGTTCTCGCTTGCATCCGGCCTGGAACAGATCTCCAATTTTCCCAAGTTTGCACTTGGTGGCGAGAAGGTGATCTTGCTTTACATGTTCAAGTAAGCTGGGAGTCTCTCAATATAACTGTGACGAGTAACATTGAATCCGTGGTTTCAAGGAACGGAGCACCTGGAACTGAAGCTGTGACTGACTGAGTGCGCAGTAATGATTTCATTATGACAAGTCATGGACCATGGACGAATCACATATCATTGGAATGGGTCGTTGAGGGTCATCACAGGCCGAAATAAATATCTAACCTAGCCTAGTGTCGGGAATTTCTCAGGTGCGTAGTACCTGTGACGATGAGAGAGGTAGCTAGTCTCTAACGCGATCACACAAGAACCTTCTTGAGCTGAAATAATCACCTGACTGAAGGTAACTAATATTCAGGAAAAGACTGATATGCGACGACAGAGGGTATCGACTTATATACGCTGCGGTCCAGGTACGGGTAACGAGAGTGGTACGACAACAGTGCGAAAAGAGGAACCAAGAATGAGACTAGAAGTACGAGAGAGCGACTAGAGTTAGTCCAGTAACGGTAGAGTATAGTAATAGGAATTGGTAATTGGAACAGATGTCCGCTGACTTATCATGGAATCCTTACAGTACCCCTTCTGGTGGGGGAAAATGGGCCACTTCATATGTATGACTCATACGCTACTTCGATGTGACCGAAAGCTTGACTGAGTTGGTACTTGGTCGAGCATGGCTAACAATACAAGACATAGCCTTGCTTCGCTGCGGCAATGTAGGAAATGATACTGTACCCGACAGCAGCGCCATGTCCACTGTACCATGCTGTTGCACTGCGCCACGATCTGTGTCACTGTTGTACTGTAGCCAAATTGTGTAGTTCTGTATTGCAATTGTTGTAAATACACTGTAATCTATGAATGCTAGTGGTCACATCATCAATGCCGTGACCCATCCGTTGCTGGTGGCATCGACATTAAGATCAAACAAGTGCATTGTCAAAAGAACAAGGTACTCACAGAATGGCCGAGCATGTGCCGTGCCGGAGAGAATTCCAAGCACCCAAAAATATCCATGTCATCCTTGAAATACTGGTGTGTTGTATGCCATGATTGATTAGTAATACTCTCTTCCAGTGGATCTGCAAGTGAATCGATGGATGCCATGATGTGCTCCTAGAAACAAAGGCCTCAACAGTGGACAATGAGAGTGGAATGATACCATACTTGGATGCAGGGAGCTAGAGCTCCGGGAAGATACCACAATGCAATTGTGTCACCTTCTCCCAGAATAATGGTGGGCTGGGAAAGGGTCCCAGTCAAAGAGGAAGGATGTCTACGGAGGACCCTAATCTCCTGTTGCTCATTTGTGCCGGATTGCATTGGTCCGAGGCTTTCAGACAACCTAATCAAGTCAATGCCGCACGAAACTTCAGCGGATATCAAGCAAGGGATAATAGAACTATAAAAGAATTGGCTCACTCCGATTATGGTATGCCTGTGTGATGGTGGATACAATTTGGTTCATGGCTACAGTTGCGTCCACCGGCAGGGACAGAAGTGTTTCCGGGGTGGGGGAATTTAAGTCTGGGAATGCTTCATTCAGGAAGCGGCGCCGCATATATGATGCCATGATGTCAGACAAAGTATAGTTGGATGGCACGGCATTTGCACCAGCCATTGGATACAGGACAACTTTTGACAATGTGGGGAGTAAAAATTTTATTGGGGGATGTGCGGCATCCTGCGGACATCTGTTTGCAAACAGCAATGCAACACATTCCATTCTCAGCTAGATCCACTAAACAAGGCTGATCGGCGATTGGCCGGTGCGAAACAACACATGCCTGGTTGCACAATGTGGTAATTATGCATCAGGTGACATGTGGACCGTGAGAAAATTGATTGCCTGAATGTTATAAGGCTTAGGGCGAATTGGCCATCACACCATCAATCATGAATACCACATCCGAACTGCGCGAAACCTGTGAACTGTCCATGGTATTGCAATATGTTGGAGTCCGCTTTCGACGGATGGTGCACGCGGTTCAACAACAGCCCGAGGGGATGCTGGCCACAGCTGAATGGTATGCAAATGTACAAACGGAAGTGGTAAGTTGTCAGAATCGTTTCCTCTGACGAACTCCGACGAGAGCGGAGATAAGTACGAAGGGTCGTCGACGACAGGCGGAGGAGATGCGGAAGTGTTTGAGGACTTGGCTTCAGCGTATGTGCTGCGCCCTTGCGATACCTGCGTCCTCGAATTTCGGAGGACTAAGGAATGGAGAGACGGAGGTCCAACAAAGGTTGGGTTTACCAGAAGGCAGAGGGGACAGAGGAGAGTTTGCGGGAGGTATTCAAGCTGATATTCGAACTGAGGGACAATTCCCTCAGCGTGCGGAGTACTTATACTTTACATCGGGAATGTACAGTAACCGAGAAGCGGAGAGAAACATAGCGGAGATGTAGGTAAGAGTCTGCGGATGACAAATGGATGAGTAACATACACGGAACGGAGGTCAGTGATAAGCGTAACGGATCAAAAGGTTAACGGATCACAGCTATTAGTAATTGTTATCTAATCTAAAATGGGAACAAAGGGAACAGGAACAGAAATGGAACGGAGGCATACAATAACCGGAGGCGTAGATGCGGAACTATATACTAAAAGGAGATGGAGCGTCAATTGTCGGAGCAGAGATCGATACATAGCGTCGGAGGTGTGCGATTACGATCGGACTTTAGTTTACAACAGACTAGAGGCCTTGCAGAGTCACGAGGCGTCACGCGGTCGTGACAGTATCCCCCTTTAGGGCCTGAACCCTTGAGGGCCTTTGTGCATATGGACTTCACAGGTTTGGCATTGTTCTGCTGAGATAAGCTTCTGATCGGAGTTCGGAAATTTACTGTGGGCGCGTATAAGAGTGCGACGCATGTTGTCCGCATTGTTCAAACACCTTGTCCTTAGCTGGTCACTGACTCAGAAGATGACGAAGCCAACGCGACAGCGAAGTTTCTGGAGCGTGAGCGGAGGGACATAGTGAGGAAGGCAGTCGAAGCGGAACAGCGTCGGAAGGTCGAGGAGGCGCGAGCGGAGGTGCAGAAGAGGAAGGAGGTGAGTAGCGAACGTACTGTTTGTTGTGTGATGCTGACGAAAATGCGCCATTACAGGCATGCAGAGCCGAAGAGGCTTGCAAAGCGGAGGAAGCGAGAGCGGAGGCGACTCGCAAGGCGGAGGAAGAAGCGAAGGCGGAAGCAGCGCGCAAAGCGGAGGAAGAACGGAAGGCGGAGGAGGAGAGAGCACGCGAGAGACGCATCGAGGCGCTGCAGGAGGCGCATATAGAGCGACAGAGGCAGGAGTTTGAGGCGCGGAAGGCACGGGAGCAACAACGGAGATTGCAGGCGTGAGCGGAGGCCATCGCGGTCACTCAAGGTAGCGGTGGTGCGACAGCGGTGCCAGCAGTGGCAGCAGACGGGAGGCGTGCCCCATGTGCGCGGTGTCAAGACCACCTCAATAACCCAGCAGGGTGCGTGGCCCAGGCGAAGTCGAAAGCGACGGTGTGCGCGCCATGCCAGGGCGCACGCAAGTCCTGCTCTTGGAGCACAGCAGGGAAAGCGGCGGAGGCTTCCACAGTCGCAGGGAGCGGGACAGAGAACGGCGGAGCAGCGGCATCAAAACGGGTGGCGAGGAGACGACAGCAGAGCGAGGCGAACACATCGCCAAAGGGGGCAAGCAAGCGCAAGAAGGCGCGGAACACGACGGAGGAGGATGAGGCGGACGAAGAGGAGGTATTTGGGGTGCCCCGAGCGATGGCGGAGGAACAGCGCGACGCGCTGGGTATGCTTACCCAGACGCTAGCGCAGCTTGCTGAGCGGATGGGGGCGTCTGAGGCACGAGAGCGAGAGCGGATGGTGATCGAGAGGGAGCAGCTCGAGCTAGAGCGGGAGCGACTGGAGTTGGAGAGGAGGCGCACAGCGATGGAAGAAAGGTGGATGGCCGAAATGGACCGAATCATGGTCAAGCAGCGCCAGTTCATCCAGGGGTCGTCGACGGGGACGACACAAAAGGAGATCGCAGCGGCGGAGCAGGAGGAGGAGAACAGAGCAGATGGAGATGACGAAGAGGGGATGGCGGATGCGGAGGGAGAGGAGGATTAATGGACTAACTACATATATATATTTTTTTTTGTTTGTTGTATTTTTGTACTACAATTTTATTTGAATGGGTTGCCTTGTAGATTTCAACGTAACGGAGTGAGTTCGGAGGTGGCGGAGTGACTTAGGCGGACTTGTGCGGACCAGGCTTGCCTGGGTACTTGTGATGGAAATCCTCGACGAGCTCCGACGCATGGTTGAGCTCAGTGGCAAGGAGCCACGACGTTTCTTCATCTGTACCGGCATAGCCAGCCCAGCGGACTAGGTAGAGGAGTTGGCAGTGGCGTCTTCTGCGGTCGATCTTGGAGTCTAGGATTTCTTCGACTTCATATTCGACTTCTCTGTCAACTTTGATCGGAGGTGGCAGAGATTGGACGCAATTGGGAATACTGCTTTGGTGGGAGGTCTCGAGTTGAGACACGTGGAATACTGGGTGCACGGACTTCATGGTGTCGGGGAGTCGGAGCGTGAAGGAGAGCGAACCAGGTTTGGCTATTATTTCGAAGGGTCCGAAATTCTTATCGGAGAGCTTCTTGGAGGGGCGCGTAGACCTGAAATACTTCGCCCTCACATAGACTTCATCACCTATTTTAAAATCCGGCGGAGTTGATCTTTTCGCATCTGGGGGGCCTTGGTAGCGCTGTTGCGCAAGGGCCATCTCAGAGCGGAGAAAATCATGGAGTTCTTTGAGGTCGGAGGTGTATTCTTGAGCGCGGGAGGAACTGAGGCCCAAGTCGGAGTTTACTGCGATGTCAGGGTGGTAGCCTTTATTAGCAAAGAAGGGCGAGACACCAGTGGTTGCGCTGGGAGAGTTATTAAATGCGAACTCCGCAAGTGGGAGGAGTTCGGCCCAGTTGTCTTGTTGATAATTGCAGTAGATTCGGAGGTACTGCTCGAGTGTTTGGTTCGTCCACTCGGTTTGACCATCTCCTTCTGGGTGATAGCCAGAGGTGAAATGTAAGGTCATTCCGAGTGCTTTTCCGAGCGATCGGAAGAAGTGAGAAACGAACTCCGAACCTCTGTCGGAGGTGACATGGGTGGGTACTCTGTGTTTGGAAAACACATGCGCGACAAAGAGCTTGGCAAGCTCAGGGGAAGTGATGGTGTCGTAGGTTGGAATGAATATTCCTTGCTTCGAGAGGCGGTCCACAACGACTAAGATGGAGGTGAATCCATCGGAGGAGGGTAGTTGCTCGATGAAGTCCATGGATATGGAATGCCATGGGCGAGCGGGGATCGGAAGTTGTTTTAATAGGCCGTAGGGCCTATGCCTAGGGACCTTAGCACGTCCGCAGGATGTGCAGGAACTTACGTAGTCTTTTACGAAGGTGCGGACACCTGGCCAGGTATATTCCCGGCGGACTAGTTCCAAAGTGCGGTTTTGGCCGAAGTGGCCGGAGAGCGGGTGGTCGTGCTTGTAGTGGAGGACTCTGAGGCGGAGATCATTAGCATCCGGCACATAGATCCTATCATCAAGGCGGAGTAGGCCAGCGGAGTCTGATGACCACCAAGAATTGGATGAGTCGGACTTGTGGCTGAGCGCGACAGGATCAGAGGGGAGAGCTGCGAGGATGTCTTTGTGGAGTTGCTCCACGTCGACGAGGATGGCAGCACGGATTGCCGGAGTGAGGAGAATTGTTGCCCTAAGGGAGGACACGAGTTGTTCTTGGGTGAACATGGGTCAGAGGTTGTGTGGGTTGACCCGAGCGTAGTCCCTATCCCCCTCTTTTGGGTAGACGTCCCAGCATCTAGTGAGGGCATCAGGCTTAGCTCCGAGGCGTCCAGGGCGGAAGCGGATGGCGAGGTTGAACTGGGAGAGGTACTCCGACCAGCGGGCTTGACGGCGGGTCAAGACCTTGGAGCTGGAGAAATATTCCAAGTTCTTGTGGTCGGTGACCACATCAACCGGAGTGGCGGAGCCCTCAAGGTAGTGTCGCCAGTGCTTAAAAGCCTCAAAAATGGCCAAAAGCTCCTTGTCATGGGTGTCATAATTCAGCTCCGGAGCAGACAGAGTGCGCGAGTAGTACGCGACAGGGCGGAGGACCTCGTCGGAGCCAGTGATGGAAAGAATTCCAGCGATGGCGTAGTCCAAAGCATCAGTCTCCACAGTCAGCGGAGCATCAGGGACCCAGTGGGTAAGGATGGGAGCGGAGGTGAAGGCCTTCTTCAGGAGGTTAAAGGCGGAGCGACAGTCCTCACCAAAATTCCAAGGAATGTTTTTGCAGGTAAGCCGCATGAGAGGCATGACAATGTCGGAGTAGTTGAAGATGAAGTGACGGTAGAAGTTCGCAAAACCGAGGAAGGACTGGATGTCCTTCACCTTGCGGGGTTCTGGCCAGTCGGAAATGGCTTTGACTTTGTCGGCGGACATGGAAAGGCCACCGGGGGAGAGGCAGAAGCCCAGGTATTCGGTGGAGGTGGTATGGAATTCGCACTTTTCCGGTTTAGCAAAGAGATTATGCTTGCGGAGGTGTCGGAGGACTTCGCAGACATGCTTTTGATGTGATTCAATGTCTTCAGAGTAGATAAGGATGTCGTCCAGGTAGACGACGACACAGACATCAAGCATATCGGAGAGAATGCTGTTAATAAAATCACTGGAAAGCCGCGGGAGCATTGGTCAAGCCGAAGGGCATGACATTCCACTCGAAGGAACCATACCGCGTGTGAAACGCAGTCTTCCATTCATCCCCTTCAGCGATACGGACCAAATGGTACGTGTGGCGGAGATCGATTTTTGAATAGATCTTTGCCTTGCTGTGGGAATCCAGGAGGTTGGAGATGAGAGGGAGTGGGTAGCGGTCTTTCTTTGATATTTTGTTCAGTCCTCTGTAGTCAACGCAGAGGTGGAGTGATCCATCCTTTTTGCGTACGAACAGGACAGGAGCTCCATGAGCGGAGGTCGACTGTCGAATGAAGCCGTAGGAGAGGTGCTCGTCGATGAATGTGTGGAGCGCCCCTAATTCAGTCTGTGAAAGGGAGTACACAGTACCCAGTGGAGGGCTTGCGCCTTCCTCCAAATTGATTCGGAGATCATACTCGTGATGCGGAGCGAGCGTGGTAGCTTTTGCCTTGCTGAAGACGTCAGCGAAGTCATGGTAGACTTCTGGCACAGTGGAGAGATTGGGAGAATCGACAGGAGTGGCAGCGGAGGCTGAGCGGAGCTTCACGTCTTCTGGGTGGATGTACAATGTGAAGTTGGTAGATCCCGTGAGTTTGCAAGCGCGTGCGAATGCAGCAGCGCCTATCAGCGAAACATAGGGAGCGGTCAACTGAGGCAAGTCGGAGTCAGAGGGCGGAGATGAGTCCTCTGGTGGCGGAGCCGTGGAGGCAGTCGCAGAGGCGGACTCGACAGAAGGAGGTACCGGGGATGCAGGCATTCGCAGTGTGCCTTTATGGAATTCGATGTGACCCAAAACCCAGTCAATCAACGGATTGTAGTGGGTGAGCCAGCTATGTCCGAGGACCAGCACGCAGGAGGAATCCAGCGGAGTTACGTAGAATGTTTCGGAGTTGACTTCGCCTGTGAAGAACTGAATGTCGAGTTTGATGGCTTTAGTAATGAAGGTGTTCATAGAACCGTCTAGGAGGCGGAGTTCAAGCAGAGCGATTGCGTAGGTTTCAAGAGCGTGTTTATTAACAAATTTGCTATCTATGAAACAGTGGCTAGAGCCAGAGTCAACAAGAGCAGAAACAGGAGGAATAGCGACGAGGGACGTAATCGTGACGGGGGGCATAAGGGAGTTGGGATCGGAGAGAGCGGACGCGTTGAGGCATAACTCCGTAGTTGCACAGTCGGAGTCAACGCAACCCCCAGCTTGTGCGGAGTTCTGGGAGCTGCTGTCTAATTTTTTGACTCCGCAGCAGCAGGAGTCACAGCCTTGGCAGAGCGGGCCTTGGCTTTAGAGCTCTTGGAGGTGGACTTTGGACAGTCCCTGGCCATATGGCCTGGCTGTCTGCAGAACATGCAGAGCTTATCTGTGATGCGCCGCTGGTGCTCTTCCTTGGTCAACTTGCCATCCTTTCCAAGATGGGCGGGGGTTTCGGAGGAGGCGGGCTTGGCGCCGGAGGAGCTCTTCGACTTCTCGGAGCTCTTGTTCTTGTTGTCCTTCTCCTTGGTTTTACCCTTGGAGTCGGACGAGGCGGAGGAGTTGCCTTTGGAGGTGGAGTTGGACGAAGAGGAAGTGGAGGTCTTGGCTTGGCGCGCAACTTCAGATTTGCGCTCCCAGTACCTGGCATTGATGGTCTGCGCGAGAGTGTGGTAACCATCAAGGGTGTGGGGTTTGCCAACGCGAGAGATTTCGTCCTTGATGTGGTCGGGGAGACCGCTGTAGAAAATGTGGCGGAGGGCGCCGTCGCCATAGCCGCGGACTTGGCCAGCGAGGCGGTTGAACTCAACCATGTACTTGTTGATTTTCTGTCCTTCTTTCATGGACAGGTTGTCCAACTGATGTTCGGCGTCTCCGACGGGGTCGTGCAGGCTGAAGTTGGACTTCAGTTCGGAGACGAACTGGGCGTAGTTGTCCATCCATAGCGGACGGGCGCGGGGATTGGCGGAGTTGAGTAGGTCCGGTTCGAACCATTCGAGGGCCATGCCCTTTAGGTAGGACTGCGCGAAGGTGACCCTTGCGCGGTCAGAGGCGAA
Organism: Scleroderma bovista; assembly: GCA_037178675.1. Lineage (NCBI taxonomy): Eukaryota > Fungi > Basidiomycota > Agaricomycetes > Boletales > Sclerodermataceae > Scleroderma > Scleroderma bovista. The sequence continues at coordinate 80,657 of JAYMGJ010000547.1, forward strand.
CACCTTTGGGCAATCCTGAAAGTTCAATTCGCACTGAACAAGGAATGCGCGGAGCTTGCGCGGATCGGTTCCGTTGAATGTGTCAGGTGCGCGGACTTTGGTGCGACCAGAAGAGGAGTCACGGTCGGCAGATGCCGTAGCGACTTTGGTCAGCGCTTGGACCGCTTGTGCAAACAGGAGCAATGGGTCCGGGGTCGGAGTTGAGGCGGAAGGGGTAGGGGAGTCTGGTAGCGGGATGTCTGGCGGGTTGGGGGACGGCGGGTTACTACCTCCGCTGTCACCGCCATTGTTGCCAGGGTAGCCGTCGCCGTAGATGTCCAAGATGTTGTCGAAACGACGTGTGGAGTAAACTCCAGAGTCGTTGGGGCGGCGGGCAGCAGGGGTCGGAGTAGTTGGGTCGGGCCCCCAGGCAGAGTATTGTGATTGGAGAAGGAGAGGAACTCTCCTTCTTCAACCAAATCGTTACGGGAAGTAGAGGGCGCATTGAGCGCCTCTTGGCGCTCTTCGAGCACACGAGACTGAGCACGGGTAGTGATTATCGATCGACTAGTCATGGTTGGGAGTAATTAGCAGGTGTGCAAGAGTGAGTTTGAATATACTGTCAGAATCGTTTCCTCCGACGAACTCCGACGAGAGCGGAGATAAGTACGAAGGGTCGTCGACGACAGGCGGAGGAGATGCGGAAGTGTTTGAGGACTTGGCTTCAGCGTATGTGCTGCGCCCTTGCGATACCTGCGTCCTCGAATTTCAGAGGACTAAGGAATGGAGAGACGGAGGTCCGACAAAGGTTGGGTTTACCAGAAGGCAGAGGGGACAGAGGAGAGTTTGCGGGAGGTATTCAAGCTGATATTCGAACTGAGGGACAATTCCCTCAGCGTGCGGAGTACTTATACTTTACATCGGGAATGTACAGTAACTGAGAAGCGGAGAGAAACATAGCGGAGATGTAGGTAAGAGTCTGCGGATGACAAATGGATGAGTAACATACACGGAACGGAGGTCAGTGATAAGTGTAACGGATCAAAAGGTTAACGGATCACAGCTATTAGTAATCGTTATCTAATCTAAAATGGGAACAAAGGGAACAGGAACAGAAATGGAACGGAGGCATACAATAACCGGAGGCGTAGATGCGGAACTATATACTAAAAGGAGATGGAGCGTCAATTGTCGGAGCAGAGATCGATACGTAGCGTCGGAGGTGTGCGATTACGATCGGACTTTAGTTTACAACAGACTAGAGGCCTTGCAGAGTCACGAGGCGTCACGCGGTCGTGACATAAGTGGAGAATGATTACATTTGATTAACACACTCATGAGCCCCCAGGCAAATTTAGAACGTGTGCTTGCCGCATGCCAGGCTATGGGTGCGAAGATGATATTGCCAATGATGGCGAGCAGGGTGCACAGAATGGTCGTACTAGAAGATCTGCTGCCGGCAAGACTGTATGTGGCAATGCGACAGTTGAACGTCTATCATGCGAAGGCCGCCGAAGTCCAGGTTCCAAGTACGCTTCAAGTGGCAAACTCGTGGTGGGTAAATGGCCACGGCCCATGTATGGCAGGGTACAGCACGTGGCCGCTGCGGACCATGGTATCGGAGGCAGAGGCATTCTTTCTGCCGGACTTGGTATGCTCCCTTATTCGTGTTGTGTTAGATACTAAAGCTTTTCCAAGGTTGCTGATAGAAAGGTCACCATTCTACTCACCGTTGGGTATACCTCCGACGAGGCCTTGTCAAATGCACAGTACTTCTGCGACAATATGTTGCGGAGCTCGGACAATGCCCTCAAATATCATATAGAGGTGATGCAGCATTGTGCAAAAAGGATGGAGGACATTGAGATGCTAACCCATGCACCAAATGCATTGCGGCAGAAATGGGAGGAGTCTTTGGGTGGTAGGTAAACATTGTATGAATACCTACATATATGTTCATCACAACAATAATTGGTTAATCAAATATCGGCCAAAGCGACACATGTGATATAATGTTGCCGGCCAAAGTCTGAGCTGCGGCTGCAACACCCGGCCAGGTTAACAATGAGGCAGAAATCACACAGGGAACACATTGGCATGAATGGGAATAGCACATGTCTGGGTGGAGGTGTCGTCCACATCTTCCAATACAATGGGTGCCGCAAGTTGATACCTTATGCCGGTCGTCAAGTTTGCGGCTGTGATGGCTGTAACCAATCATGGCCGGGCGGCAGTGGTGGCCTCCACTATGACAAGTACAGCCGCGGTATCACGGCAAAAGAAAGGTATGCCACAGCAATGCAGCCAGAGAACCAGGGATAGCTGCTGCTGCCGAAGGACTGTTAGCAGCATGGCGGCCAAAGCAGCAGGATAGCCATGGAATTGCGGCCAAGGGGCTAGAAGTAGCAGAGTAGGCCCCACCTCCTGCAGTTCCCAAGGCACGCCGCTAAAGTGGTGTCACACAATGTGTCAAGCCCCATATGATGGTGTCCCATGATTACATAACAGCCCCAGGTGCCGTATCATCTATATGAGCAGGAGGCCCTGGATATAGTGTTCTCTATTCTATTATAGAGCCCAACAAATAGGAGTGAGTAGGAGGGCTGCAGTGCCAGTGTCCTGTGCTTTGCATCAGGCCCTAAATATGGTTTGCCATTTCTGTTGGCAGGCCAGAGGAATAGTGTGTTTCGGGCTTTGATCAGGCTGTAACAACAGAGTCCCTTTCTTACCAAAGGGCCATGGAACTATTGTCCCTTGCATTCCAATGGGCTGTGCAGAGACTGTACCTTTAAGGGGTGCTAGCCACAGGTGTGGTGTCCCATAACTCTGGGCAAGCCCTGGAGACAGCGTCATTTATAGTCAGTGCGCCCAGCTCAGTCTGACAGGCAATGGCCATGGTATCCCATAGCATTGGGCAGGCCCTAGCAGAGGTGTTATCTAGCTATGCAGGCAAACCTTGCAAGTACATTTTAAAGTGACAAGCCATGAATGGGGTGTCCCAGAGGATTAAACAAGCCCTCAATGCAGGAACAACTATATAGTTGGGAAGGCATGTGGATAGGTGTCCCATTGAGTGCGTTGGGCCACAAAGTTGATCTCCCTGTATACCCATTAGGCCCTAGATACTATGTCCTCTATATAGATGTATCACCGTGCATATAGTGTTAAGTAACTACCGTTAGGCCAAGATCCGGCACGAGGAACTGTCGGCACTAAATTGATGCAGCAATAGATGCGGCCGACACATAACACCCGGCACCACATATCGTCGGCACCACATATCAGCGGCACTGCATATCAGCGGCACAACATCTCATCGGCACATCATCTCATTGAACATGCCGGAGTGTTGACTTTGCCACACTGTTGACCATGCCGCAATGCTGATTGACCGGCTCACTATGGTGTTATTGCTGCCGTCAGATTTCACCACACTGCCTCCATTGCGTACTGGCTCACTTATTCTATTGGTATGCTACTCCTCTGAGACCGAGTATTTTCATGACGACACCCATTTGTCCGGCTTAAGACTTTCACCCTACCCCGCGATGACAACAGAGCCATGGGCCCACCATTGTCACTTGGTGACAATGCTGTCGGGGGCTGATCCCTGTGATACGGCAAAGCTCTAGTCATAAGCCTCACTTCCACCAGCCCGTGTAACACAGCTGATTGTCATCGTCCGCTGACCATATAACATGGCCTACCCAGGTGCATGGGCTCCATGTCACCAATGAAAGCAACAGCACAATAGCACTTACGTTGTGGCTGCCACAATGCAAACTCAACTGCACAAAGCTCACGCCCATATCACCGGCACAAGTTGTCAGCTTCCATCCCAAGTCTGAGTTGCTCTTCATGGCAATGATCTAGCTTAAGAAGGGCTCGGATCCCCGATCTAACTTCACAATCCTTGAGCCATAACGGAATTTCTCCCTGAGAATGTGTGATCCAAACATCTTCAAAAAGGGTCTGGTCATTGCAAAGCTCAGCAAGTTTGGTTGGGAGTGGTGTTGGTAATGGTATGGCATATGACGGATCATATAGTTCCTCGAGGCACAAACAATAGGGAGATTCAAAGTTGACTGCAGTTGCAGTTGCAGTTGCAGTCACACCAAATTAGGACATACCATGTATTAAACATTTACCAGTGTTTCTACTATATCGGGACATAAACGTATTAGATAATCCACTCTGTGGATGCCAATCAACAGCACATCTAGTACAGCATCCACACCACGAAACCATGCCCTCCCCCTCGTGCCGTGAGTAGTATATTGCTGCTTATATTCTCTCCATTATCCTTCGAACAATTTTCCAGCCCTCACAGAGTCTGGAAGACCTGGCACAACAACTCAATATTGATATCAGCTCCATCACTGCTATTCATCAAACTCGATATCTACAATCCCGATCCCCTGTTGCAAAGTCTGGGATACTACACCTGGCTTGGGAATATGCCCAGAGTCCATCAGACCACCATCGCTTCATCAGCATGCTATGTCTTTCTCCAACAGTCTTTCAAGTGATCTTATCACTGATTGAAGATCATCCAATCTTCTACAATGAGTCAAACAACTCCCAAGCACCTGTTGAGGTTCAGCTGGGTGTTACCCTCTATCAAATGGGCCGATATGGCAATGGAGCCTCTGTAGAGGATATTGCACAGATTGTAGGGTGCTCAGAGGGTGCTGTTGAGCTATATACGAAACAGTGCTTTACTGCCATTGAGTCTCTCCATGATGACTATGTGCACCCACCCACTGATGCAGAGAAGAAAGTTGAGAAGTGTTGGATAGATCAACACCTTGGATTCAAGGGAACATGGCGAGAGGGTTGGGTCATGTATGATGGAACTATTGTGGTTCTGTATGCAAAACCTGGTCTTAATGGGGATGCATATTATACCAGGAAAGCAAACTATGGGCTCAATTTACAGGTATGTTCTCTCTTTAGTGGGATACTTCTATTAATAAATTTTCAGATTGGGAATTTGCCATCAAACCTCTGCATTGTGGATTACTCTCATGGTCTAACAGGATCTGCTCATGATGCCTGGGCATTTGAGAGCACTGCTGCTGCAAAATATCCTGATTGGTTTTTCAAAAATGAAGAGTTTGCATGGGTTGACTCTGCCTACCCCCTCACTCCACGAACTATCCCTGTTCACAAAAAGCCTGCATCACTGTTACCAGAGAATGCAACCTTTGATCGAGCAGTTGCCAATCTGCGTGTTCGATCAGAACACTGTATGGGAGCTTTAAAAGGGAGATTTCAATGTTTTCATGGTCTTCAAGTTACCATCAACAACAATCGACAGCATATTGCAGCATGTCAATGGATGACTATTGCAATAATTCTACACAATATCATGGTTGAAGTGGAGGGGACACATGCAGATTATTTTGCATCAGGGCATACTCAAGCACAGGAGCAGGAGGATCGTGGTATACAGGATGATGAAGATTTAACTCAGGAAAGAGTCTTTGATCAAGGTGGGGATGCAAAGAGGAAGAGGCTTATTGAAGAGTTACTTGCATTCAAAAACTTATAGTTGAATTGTACTCAAGTTGACTCTCAATAGTAGTAGATGGCTATCAATGACCAATGACTGTAATTCAAATGAATGATGACATAAAAGAGTGACTACGGTCAGTGTAAGGAATGACTTGAAAGTAACAGTGGATGATGTAGAAATTAGAAGTCCAAATCCTCATCCCAATCAGGAGAGAACTGATGAGCTTGCTTTGAGGGACAGGTGTCACCATTGCCACTGAGAAGACCAATCTGCTCACAATACTCTGCAGCTGTCCAGATCCCCTGTTTGAATTCCTCCAGAAGAATCTCATGAGTTTTGAGATTCATTTCTTGCTGGGCTCGAGAGTTTAGGGCATCAATGTTGGCTCTGTCAATTAGGTAAGCAAAATTTTAGTAGATAGATGAGAACACTTACTTTTGAATATCAAATAATGTGTCTTCTATGGTGTGCTTCTTGGGGGCTTTCTGAATGTGCTCCTTGGCTTTGGAAAGACTTTCCTGAGAGAAGGAAGAAGGCTTGGGACCCCTCTTGTTAGCTGGAGTCTGTGTGTTTTGCAGGGAAAAATTCTCTGGCTCAAGGCAGCCCAGAGACAAGTCCACAGTATCACCTTTCACAGCTCCAGCAGATCCCTGAGTCTGGACATGATTGAGAGCATCATGCAAGGTACGAAACTGAGACACCTGTGAGTCAGTAAACTCAGCTTGTGGCTCAGGATCAAGAGGCTGTAAATGGAGAGTCTTTTTCCCATGAGGACCAACCCCAGTTGTCACAGCAATAGATGTGACATTTGGGCGAGCCACAAATATCCTATGCAGCTCAGAGAAGAAAGGGAACTCCTTGAGGATCTGATCTGTACAGGAATTAAAAACAAAATAGTCAAGTAGCATATTACATACCCCAGATGTTCTTTGCCTCATCAGTTGTATTCTCATTGGGACCATCTGCACCAATATAAAAGTTGCAGTACTCTTCTGAGTCTGATCCATTATCCCCATCCTCTTTAATCCCAGTCCCAGTAGTATGAAGCTTCACAGCATGACACTTGTATATTTTGGTGAGACTGCAAAGATCAGATCAGAAGTGATATTCAAACTAGGTACTTACGTCTCTAGTTTACTCTTGATACGGTCACCAGTAGCAGTAGCATCAATTATATGGAACTTGGGCAAGACAGTAGCACTGATCCGCTTGTAGACGCTTGCCTTCGACTCGCCAGAGGTGTTCTGGAAGGGTCAAAAGATTAAATTATGCTATTTTTAGAGAATACCTACCTCATTTTTGTCTTTTTTACCATAAAGCACCTTATAGTTGACTGGTTTGCTTATTTCGGCGATGAGACTCCACACTCAGGCATGATTATTTTCGCTCCAAGGGATTTCGGGAAGAGGTGTCTTCAATTTCTTCACAGACATAGCCACAAATGAGGAAAAGGTGAGAGTTTGTGGTATTCAGATCACTGAAAGGGACGGGACAGTTCACAACACAGTAGAATGAGTGAATGGGAGAGTAGACACACAACGAGAGCTCTCCCCCCACTCAACGCAGTGCTGCCGCATGCCCTACACATTGGGTAGTTTTTATTGTATTTTACACAGGACAGCCAATTATCTAATACACGGTATGTCCTAATTTGGTGTGACTGCAACTGCGGTCAACAGCTGGGCAACCAGTCTGAGCTGGGCGGCAAGCTGAGCAATGATGATAAGAAGACCCTCCTTTTGACGATCAAAGAAGCGATGGAATGGATCGAAGACAATGGCCAGACAGCGAGTACTGATGACCTAGAAGAGAAGTTGGCCAAGGTCCAGTCGATTGTAAGCCTGATCATGACCAAGTTGTACGGTGGTGGATCTATGGCTGCTGCTATTGTATATGGCCTCAACTGCCTCTGCCCCCAGAAGGGTGGCAAATCACAAATAATCATTTGACCTCAGTGGAGGCACACGTTCTTTCGATAGATCATGGTTTAGGGACTATTCACCATTTGGCATAGCATACAGTTCAGAATTCTGTGCTCAGCACTCGTAACCGAAGACATCAATTGCCTGACTACATAGTAATAACATGAGGTATATAACTGACACACTGCATTCCTGCTGAGTCGAGGGTTGGGCTTTGACATCCATGGCCTCTAGTGGCAGGAAGCGCAGCAAAACTGTGTCTGACTCTACTGGTCAGACCAGTCACCCTGCAACAGGTAATTCACTACAAGCTACAATACATGCACTCATATCTCACTCATTACTTAGGTGCCACCCGGAGCTTTGGAGCATGCTCAAACTGTCGAGTGCACAAGGTATGCTGTGATCATGATGGAGTCAATGCATGTCGACAATGCACCAAAAGTGGACATGCAGATGAGTGTGTTTCCCAAGAAAGGCTCCCCTCTTCTCGTGGCAACAGCGCTCTGGCTCCTGACCTGCAAGTTGAAGTCAGTCAACATAAAACACATGGAAGGCCGAAGTCTCAAATTGCTCAGCCTGTTACTTCACATTTGACAAATACTAGCCAGGCCAAACGGCGACATCAATTGAAGTCAAAGTCACACGAACAGGACGCAGACACACAAGACACTGTGCAGACTGGCGTCCTGCAAGCGTGCAACGTACCTTCCATGGACCCCATATTTGAATTAGAGGATGAAAAGGCTGACAATGATGACGTTCTACCTGATAGACTCAAGGGTGTTGCAGAATTTCTCAGTGCTCTATCTGGTGGCAATGATGATGATGAGGCAGATGAATGTGGAAGTAGCGGCAATGAAGACTTTGACATGGACATCTCATTGAGTGATACAGATGGCGATGAAGAATCAGAGGACGACAACATTGAACTTGTGCAGTTCCTCCAGCAGAAATATCACGCCAAACCAACAGTCAACCAACAGAAACAGCAGCCTGGTAGACCCAAGGCGAAGCCAATTCCAGCGGCTGAGCCTGTAAGTTTTCATGACCCTCAGACGTGCCGTAGGTTTATTTCTCAATGCCATTACACTGTATTGATCACATCTTCTGTCCAGCATTCACCATTCAATGTGCTGTTCGCCAACCTGATGGATCAAATTCACCATTCGAGATACCATCAACCATTTCACTTGACGAGCTTCGCGATTCTGTCGCCAAGAAATTGAAGCATTACGCTGGGCTAGTTCTGCTATGATACTGATTGGATTCTGATAAGGCCAAAGTTGGCGCAACCTCAATAGAGATGGATGAGGAATTTACTATTTTCAAAGCAAAAATGCGAACTTTGATTGTGCCGCAATGTCTCCCCAATGGCAAGATATCCACCCGAGCGCCCAAGAACTGTCTTGTTTACTTCCAAGATGGAGGTGTCGAAGATGCCAGTGGCAACAGCAATAAATCAGTATGGACAGCTAAACTCATATTCACACCAGCACTGCCTGTCATCATTTTAGGGCATGATGACTTCATGGACAGTGTCAAATAAGCAGAAGGCCGCTGTATCCCCTAATGGCCAGTTAGAGGGGGCTAGTCACTGTGAGGAATTCATCAAACAACTCCAACAGCGGTGGCAGTGTGAAACACATTCAAAAGGACCCTTCAGTCCTATCTATTGCTACTCTCCGAGCGGTGGCAATGTCTGCTACCCGCTGACCATTAGTAAATTGTTGTTCTGGGCACTAGAAATGGTATTTTTTTTGTTTTGTTTTGGTACTACTACACCATGCTGATTGCAATACTATTAGATGGAAGGGAATGCGACAGTGGACGAGAAACCTGTCACACTCTCTTTTGTCCTCAAGGACGCAAGGGCAGATGGTCGCTCACCTACTAGTATGGCACCACCTCCTGAGACGGAGATGCAAGCACATTCAGACCATTCGAATGGCAGATATGGGACTCAAGTTCAATTTGTCATGCCACCATGGCCCACTGGTCCACCAGGGTATCAAGGGGGTAATATTGGGCAGATCTACCCATCAAATCAGCCTGGTATGACGTCTCACCCCCTTCGACCTGCCAACGATCCGGACATTGTCAAGTGGTTTTCATATCTTGATCGCCACGAAGATCGTAACAAAGATGGAATCACCTTCATGCCATTTGGGCCCATACTAAAGCAGAAACATTTTTTTCGTTTATCTCAGCTTATGTCCAGCCACATCAAGCTCGAATCTCTCGAGTCTTGGCTTGGTATTGAAGTTGGGGCAGCCATCCTAATCCTTGAGTATGCAAAGGAAGATTTAGAGGCCGTGAGGGCGGGACAGCTCTTCATCTAGATACATAGTTTACATTCATGTAGCATTCCCTACAACTGGTCTGGAGATGAGTTTTGCGAATCTGATACACATTGCTGTCATATGTCTGGAGTCTGGATACAAGGTAACCATTGTTCACTCTTTCTAGATACAATGACTGGCCATGTTGGCATTGAGGCTGACTCTGGTGGCAAGTTGATGCCAAATACGGATGGCAGATCGATGGCAGGTACCATTGCAGGCACAGCCATGGAAACACCCAGCTATATCTCTTGCACCCTCAACTATATCGCTCGTATCATATCACACACATCCCCATGCTTATCATATCACCTCTGTGCTCGTTATCTTACAGATAATTGGTACCAATATCAAGTATGTAGCAAGTTGGCTTCATTGTCATCGCATGCACCACAGCAACACCAGCCATACACAAGTATCACTGTTGTCATCATCATCATGCTTCTGCAAACCTAGGATGAGCATCACCATCATGACTGTGATTTGATTGTTTTTCAGTAGCTTTGACAGTCGGATAACCGCCCATTGCACTTGGGGATAGATTTCTGGCCTTGTGCCATGTCTGTGGAACATTGGAGGTCAGTGAATTTCTGGACAATGCAAACCCGAACCCCAAAAAACCGACATAACAAAAAGTAGTCCTTAACGGCTCGGAAAGCGATAAATGTCTTCCATGAATTTTTCCGAGTCCAACAGTGTCCTTTCCGACGAATTTTGTTCACGTGTTGAGGAGATATGGTCGACCGAAGTTGGGTAGGTTTTTTTTGGTAAAAAGGTCACGTGGCCAAGTTGCCTGAAAAGGACAGTAAATACATGGGGGGGGCACAGCATCAAAGTACAAAAAGAGAAGGGAGTAAGCAGAATTTGTCAATGATTGGTAAGGGATTGGTAAGAGCTTTGTAAGGGGTTTGTAAGCAATCAGTAAGCAAGGGATAAGCAAGAATGAGTAAGCATAGGGAGTATGAATAAGCTGCTGAGTAAAGGAATGAGTAAGCTGCATGACAAGATTGATTGGTAAGGGAGTGAGTCATCAGCTGAGTAATATACCAAAAATGCAAAAGGGATAGTGTCAAGACCAGTTCTCCTCAACGATCTTACTAGGAGGTCCAGAGGTGCAGGGAACTAATGAGGAGGTAAGTCCAGACACTAGTAGGTGCTAGTTAGTGCGGAGAGTCAAGTCCGGGTCAAACGAACGAAGTCCGGGCACTAGAGAAGCACAGGGAGTAAGTCTGGGTTTTTGCGGAGTAAGTCTGGACTGCGGGAAAGTGGTCCGGAGTTGAGCACAGCTTGTCCGGAGCGAAGGACATCCCAGAGGTGGGATAAGTCCTGAGAGGTCTAGTGTCGAGTCTGGGACAGAGGTGGCTGTTGCCCTTGTGCGAGTAGGAGACTTGCTAGGATTGGACATAGGACCAAGGGGACGAGATAGGACGGAGCTGGAGTTGGCCAGAGTTCAGGAGTTCAGGTGAATAGATGGATTAGGAGAGCATAGTGGGTAGCACAGAGTGGGGAGTATCTTAGTTGAGATTTGATCTAAGGAAACTACTAGGCTGGAGTATAGTAGTTTATATAATAACAAGACTAGAGGTGAGTATATACGGTGACAAGTAAACACCCTAATGTTGAGACAAGGGACAGAGCAGAAGTGGACAGGAAACTAATCCAGGATAATCTGGAGCGGGAGCAGACACGGGGAACTAGAGATACAGGGATGACAGAGAAAAAGCAGGGACAGTGAAATAAAGGGAACTAGGTCAGAAGAGGACAGGTAAGGGTTGGAGGTGGACTTAACTAATGTTAAGTCCGGAGCGATGTCCAGGACCAGAGGAAGTGGGACCAGAGGAAGTGCAAGAGCGGAGGGAGTGTATGAGCTGAGGGAGTGTACAGCTGGAGGAAGGGCGGAGTAGCCGGAGGAAGGTCTGGAGTTGGACATGGAAATGTCCAAGGCCATTGGTGGACCTATCAGGGGAAGCAGAGCGGAACAGGAGCAGACCTGAGCCGGAGTTGGATGTACCAGCCGGAGTTGGGCTAGGTTGCAGACCAGACAAGGGGAGTGGCTGGACTGAAACCAGAGTAGCGACTAATAGTAGGTACAGGTCCGACATGGAGGAGTTAGACCGCAGATCTGTCTGTAGGAAGACAGGGGTTTAGTCCTGAGGCAGAGAGGGACGTAGTGACCGGAGTTGAGATGGAGTGCAGCTATGGGGCTGGAGATGGCCGGACTAGATCTGGAGTTGCGTCTATGCCTAAGGAGAGGTCAGGCAGGCCAGGGTTAGACCGGAGTTGTGACTGGGAAAAGTATGGATATGACAGATAGAGTAATACTGATGACAAGAGAGCATCAGTAAGCAAGGGATGAGTCACTGCACAGCAGAAGGAGTCATTGATGCACAGCCTAAGAAGTTTGATGGGGGGCTGTGTACCATCAGGAATTTGATGGGACAACAATGGGGAAGATCTGAGATAAACAGGGGGATTGATCTGAGACAAAACAGCCACAAGAAGGGTACCAGGGGTCCAGAGGTCTTTTGGGGGGTCAGCATACACTAAGGTATAGTGCATGTGTTCTAGCGCCACTGAAGCGCAACCATGGGCCCCCTTGACGAGCTCTCTTCTGGGAAAGAATGAGAGAGGGTTCTTCTTCCTAATAGCACTATAAAGTGGGGGGCATAACTATCATGGTGCTGGGGGACATCATCTGAAAGTAGGGAAGTGGATAGAGTATTGAATTTGACGCATCCAGGGAAGCGAGACAAATGACAGAGGAAGATGGACATGGCAAGTATCTGAGAGGAAGGGACCATAGGCTGAGGGCTCAGGGGACAGAGACGATCAGAGAAGACTTCTCAAGCTTGACAATAGACCTAAGATGACCAAAGTACATCCTTGACGCAGGACTGACGAGGAGAATGTGCTGACCGAGAACGAGAGGGACTGAGGGAGCAGGCTGGGAAGATATGTGCCAGGCAGTGCACGGGAACTCTGGGAGAGGCTGTCCTAAGAGCAGGACATAGTGGAGATCTGCAGCAATAGCGGAGGAATACGGACTCCATAGTGAGCGATGAAGCGAATGTCTGGATTGCAGGGGGAATATCTCCGTGGGAAATGAACAGATTTGCATCGGAACTTGACAGGCAGATAGATCACGTTCTAGGCTCTCTGACAGTATAGTCATGTGCCTGATAGCTTCAGAAACGACAGAGCTATTTAAAATATTGGAATGCCGGCACTGGGCACCTAAAAATGACATTTGGGCGCTAAAAATCATTTCTTCTCTTTCTCCTTCGTTTCTCCATCAATTCTTTGGCTTCTTTGATCGTTCTGGTATGGGAGTTGGACTGCAGACGTGTGCATTCCTTTCTCGTACCACAATTGACATTATTCCTTCAGTTTCTTCTGCTTCTTGGTGGTTCTTGTGTGATAGATGACTGTCAGCATTGGCATTCATTTCTCGCATCGGGATAGTCTTCTTGTGTGATAGATGGCTACGATGAGGGTCCATTGTGCTTATCCTTCGCATAAGGATCATTCAATATAGGCATTATCTTTCATGTTCACTGTACCAAACCTGTTTGGTGCATGACAGTGGTAGCTGGTCAAGAGCTGTTATATTATATAAGCGATGAACACTGTTTATATACAACAAATAGTGTGACGCATGACTGTGATGCGTGACATGTGACATGTAACATCTACTCTAAAGAGGACTATTACTAAGTCTACACTAATATGGGTCGCAGTCTTGTGCACACTTCATCAACGGTTTATGCCGGGTGCACATGCGACTTCAACACTCCCCCTCACTGTGCTGCATGTAGAGCACTTCAGCAAATAAGGCACTAGATGCTGCCAGAGGGAAATTGTAAGCCTAGTTGAGCTCTGAACTTCATGAATTTCTCGCGTGGTAAGTTCTTGGTGAGCAGATCGGCGGGATTCTCAGCACCATCAAATCAATGAAGAATAGTTCCATGTTACCTTTCGTGACTGACTCGCGGATTCCATGGTAGCGAATGTTGATGTGCTTGGAACGAGGCTCCGTTACAGGGTTGGATGCCATGAATATGGACCCCTGATTATCACTGCAAATTGGGATAGCTTTCAGCTTATAGCCGAGCTCACTGAGTAAACTCTGAATCCAGGTAACTTGGTGAGCACAATCACTCAAAGCCATGTATTCGGCCTCAGTGGACGAGTACACAATAGTCTTCTGCGCACGAGAAGTCCAACTGATCAAGCCATCTGCAAGCTTCAGGTAGAAACCTGTTTGCGAGAGGCGAGAGGTAGGGTCTGATCCCCAATCTGAGTCTGTGCATGCAATCAAGCCAGCACTGGATCCACCATTGTATACTAGGGAGTATGTAGGTGCCCCAATTAGATAGCAACAGATATACAGGACTTTGTTCAGGTGGTCCTGGGATGGGTTTGTGGCATGTAGGCAAAGCATGGGTATGGGTGTACCCGTGCGGGTCCCGGGTGTGGGTACCACATGGGTGCGGGTGCGGGTCAGCACTGGGGCACCCGCGCCAAAACCTGCACCCATGGGCATGGGTACAGCCACCTGCGGAAGTTGATTATGTAACATAGTACTGACGTCTTGCGCATCATAGTATTCAACTACATACTGTGCCAAGGTAAGCCCTCTCCTACTTTGATCACCTTGACTACTAACCTTTTAACATCGCTCCCCAGTCCTTCTCCGTCCACCTTCCGCTCACTGTCACTTGGTTTATGACGCACCCACGGCCACATGGATGACAGCAATGACCAGCGTCAACAGTGCAGCCACCACCACCACCACCACCACAATGATGCACCCGCAACCATGACAACCTGCACGACGACCAGTGTCACAGCCATCATGTCCCTCTGGATGATGACGATGATGATGACGACAGCAGTGCATCCACACCAGATCAACAACGACAACGACAATGATGATGACGATGGCAGTGTGTCCACACAAGCATGACAAAGACAACAACATCAAGACACTGATGGCAAATGCCACAGCGAGATGACAACAACAACAGCAGCGCGTGCACACTGTTGTAGTATGTAATATACGATCGAAGCGTACATGCACACCACACGAGGTACATCGTATATAAGTCGTACCTACGAACCTACGTACGCCAGTGTCGAGTTTGAATCAAAGCCGTCTCGTTGACAGCGCCGTCCAGATCCTTGTCGTCGCATTTCCGCCAACACAAACTCGACGCTCGCCGACTTGTTTTCGATCTGTGTCATCGTCCTATCTGTCGGGTTCTTCTCGCTCGTTCTCGCTCGTCCGCCTGCTGGGGCCGAAGCCAGTCGTTGTCGTTCGTTGTATTGCCACTGGGGCCGAATCCAGAAACCGCCGCTCGTTCTTTTTCGTGCGTTGCTTTGCTTGCTGGGGCCGAAGCCAGTCACACGTTCTCATTCCCACGCTGTCCTTCGCCATGCCTTCTGAGAGCTCGATCTCGAAGCTTAATGGCTCGAATTACTACGAATGGAAAATGTTGATGGAAGCTTTGTTAGTGCGGAGAGGATTGATGGAATATGTAGATGGCTCGAAGGCCAAGCCAGTTGGCAGTCCGAACTCAAAGGCCGTCAAGGACTTCATGAAGAGATCGGCTGAAGCTCGTGCGGAAATCATCCTACATGTTGAAGTATCGCAACTCGCTCATGTACGTGACCCTGACCCCACCTCCATTTGGAGTACTCTTGAAACCGTCCACTGCGCTCGTGGTTTCGCCACTCGCCTCATGCTGCGCCGCAAGTTTCTCATGCTCCGCAAGTCTGATGAAACATCAATCCAAGCTTGGGTTGCCGAAGTGCGCCACATCACGTTCCAATTGCAGGAAGTCGGTGTAGATGTCTCTGACGAAGACATTATCCTTGCCCTCACCCTCGGCCTTCCCCTGTCCTATGAATCGTTCATTATTTCCCTCGACACCACCCCACCTGACCAGTTCACACTCGATTATGTCATCGCGCGTCTCACCAACGAAGAAGCTCGACAACAGCACGGACGTGACACAGCCGCTGATTCGCCAGACCCGTCAGCGCTCGCCACTCGAGCTCAGCATCGGAACCGGACTCCCCTCATGAATATCACCTGTTTCTATTGTGGAGAAAAGGGTCATTACCAATGTGATTGCCCTAGGAACGGTTCTGGTGCAGATAATAGCACATCTCGTACAGGCAGTAATGTTACATTGGAGGCTAGTTACGCGTTCTAATTAGTGCTACGTACGCTTTCGCTCGAAGGAAGGTGTTGTAGTATGTAATATACGATCGAAGCGTACATGCACACCACACGAGGTACATCATATATAAGTCGTACCTACGAACCTACGTACGCCAGTGTCGAGTTTGAATCGAAGCCGTCTCGTTGACGGCGCCGTCCGGATCCTTGTCGTCGCATTTCCGCCAACACACACCAGAACGACAATGACAATGACAAAAACCAGCATCAATGGCGCAGCCACCACCATGACAAAGACAATGGCAATGAGGCATGCATGGAAAATGCCACCATGACACAGCGACGATGACAATGGCGACGGCAGCAGTGCATCCACACCAGAATGATGAAGACAATCATGGTGAGTCGGCAAGATGACAACAACAATGCCAACGTGTGCATGCCAGCGCCAGGATGACAGAGGCGACCACCCCTCCACCCAGCCTTGCGATGACAATGAGACGCCCATGGCAAATGCCAAGGGTGAGACGACAACAACAGTGCCAGCGCGTGCACACCAGCGCCAGGATGATGGAGGCAACCACTCCTCCACCCAGCCTCACGATGACAACGAGACACCCGTGGCAAGGCGAGACAATGACAACGATGCCAGCGCGTGCACACCAGCACCAGGACAACAGAGCCGATGATCCTTCCATCCAGCATGACCACACAATGACCATCACACGATGGCAACAACCCTCCACCCAGCACGATGACATTGACAATTGTTGACCTCCCCACCCTCCATTCTAGCGTGATAATGTACCGTATCATGTAGTAGCTACAATTTATTTACTTCAGTATATAGTATTACTACACCCGAAGGTCCCACCCACACGGGTGTCTTTTCGGGTGGCAAAATCTGCAATCCGATGAGACACCCAGACCCATGGGTCCAGGTGTTCAATTAGCACGGATCCGGGTGCAGGTACACAGGTGGACACCCATGGGTACACCCATGCCATTCCCTAGTGGCATGGCACGAAAGATGGGTGACTGCAAAGGCAATGTCAGGCCTAGTGCCTAACATAAGGTACAGAAGGGACCCAATAACCATCTGGAAATGGGAGCAGAGTTCCGCATCAACAGGCTCTGTATTTTTGGCGGCATAGTAGCCAGCCAGCAGTGGGGTGCTTGCGGACTTTGCATTGAGCATGCTGCAGCGTTCAATGACCTTTTGTAGGTACATGCATTGGTCCAAGTGGATAGCGTGACCCTTGCGAGTGATTCGCATATGGAGAAACTCTTTAGGCTCTCCAAGGTCTCTGCACTCCCATTTGTGCATGAACTGTGCTTTGATGGCATCAACAACAGCCTTGTTAGGGCCGCAGAATAGTGCATCATCTGTTAAATTTGGGTCATGTGACCTCAGGGTTAACTAAACCCCCTGTTGCTTAGGCAGTGCACAATTACAGGAAAATATGACCAAGCCGGGATTTGAACCCAGGACCTCCTGGCATATACCCAGGTGCTCTAACCACTGAGCTACCAGGCCGCAGGTACTCTAGGGTGCTTGTAGGATTTATAGTGTTTGACACTACACTTCCATTCTTGTAGGATTAGTGCAGATTACACTTCCAACACAACCCTCCTCCAAGGCTTCTTTATTTTTATTAATAATTGTTCACCGCTTCATGTAAGATTACATAATCACAAAAAGCATTACTACCTCCCGAAGCATGACTGCATTTGGTCACTACCTAAGCTGCAATATTCCCACCCTCCTGGTGAGCCTCTTCTGCCTTCCTGTACCCTATCCCTTGCCCCTATGTACAGTACATAGTATCATATATGTTATATGAATATATAAGACCATAACTGGATCCTCAAATGAATGTGTCAGAGGCTCTGGATGGTTGGAAAAATAGTTAGGGGTAAAAACAAAAAAGGGTTCGCATTTTTGATATATTGGACATACACACTTCTAAATTACATCCCCTTCAAGGGGCCATATGTACCTACAACATATACCAAGCGCATTTGATGGGGTGGAGCCTCTGCAGTGCTGTGTCACACTCTCCTCCTCCTGGTAATACACCCTGGGAGGCTCTTACTGCGAGTGTTGGTACTGTTTGGATTGTTTGTAACTGTAGTAGTATACTATTACCACTTGTCTATCACATAAACTGGGAGACTGATCGTTCTAAAGGTGAGCAGGAAGGCAAACACTACTTTTATGAAAATAGGGGCTTTATCAGTCCCCAGAGCAACTATCTATATTCTGAGTATCTAGGAGGCTCTGTAATACTATATAGTAGTCGCTATACCATCACCAAGTCCATAACCTGATGTGGAAGAGCAGGGGAAGCAAAATGATATGATGGAGGGCGTGAGAAAATGTCTGAAAAAATGTGGAGACTTTGAAAACATACCAAAAAAGTGAAATAGCACACCACACACAACATCTGGTGGTACACTGATAGTAGTACTGAGAATGTGAGCTCTGATAGGACATTACCATACAGGATAAACCATTGGTTAGCCTGGCAGAACCTCTGGACTCCAGACTTAGTGTACAGATTGTGCAACCTGCAGTACTGAAATGCAGCCACTGCACAAGGTGTCCCCTTGTGCCAAATTTTCGCTTTCTGAAGAGTTTGTAATGACACTAGAAAGTCAGTAGCACAATCCTTAGAGGACCAGATGTTGTGTGTGGTGTGCTATTTCACTTTTTTGGTATGTTTTCAAAGTCTCCACATTTTTTCAGACATTTTCTCACGCCCTCCATCATATCATTTTGCTTCCCCTGCTCTTCCACATCAGGTTATGGACTTGGTGATGGTATAGCGACTACTATATAGTATTACAGAGCCTCCTAGATACTCAGAATATAGATAGTTGCTCTGGGGACTGATAAAGCCCCTATTTTCATAAAAGTAGTGTTTGCCTTCCTGCTCACCTTTAGAACGATCAGTCTCCCAGTTTATGTGATAGACAAGTGGTAATAGTATACTACTACAGTTACAAACAATCCAAACAGTACCAACACTCGCAGTAAGAGCCTCCCAGGGTGTATTACCAGGAGGAGGAGAGTGTGACACAGCACTGCAGAGGCTCCACCCCATCAAATGCGCTTGGTATATGTTGTAGGTACATATGGCCCCTTGAAGGGGATGTAATTTAGAAGTGTGTATGTCCAATATATCAAAAATGCGAACCCTTTTTTGTTTTTACCCCTAACTATTTTTCCAACCATCCAGAGCCTCTGACACATTCATTTGAGGATCCAGTTATGGTCTTATATATTCATATAACATATATGATACTATGTACTGTACATAGGGGCAAGGGATAGGGTACAGGAAGGCAGAAGAGGCTCACCAGGAGGGTGGGAATATTGCAGCTCAGGTAGTGACCAAATGCAGTCATGTTTCGGGAGTAACAACACTTGTAGTGCTTATGTAAACCTACAAGAAGCGGAGAAGTGAAATCAAAACAAATGGGAATTAAGTGGAGAATGCTGGGAGGCTCACCAGATAGGGATGGGAACCTCTCTGTCTATTTCGGAATTTGAGTGGGAGTAGTGCTGACACACCAGGGATTTCAAGATTTTCTGGCCATTTATAGTGCATTGAAAATGACAAATGATAGTTTTAAATTTTAAAATTATTGTTGTGATTCAAATTTTACTGCCATTAAAATCTCAAACTACTGTTATAATTCAAATTTTAAGGGCATTAAAATGTGAAAGTAAAATTTAAAATTATCATTTGTCGTTTTCGATGCACTATAAATGGATGGAAAATCTTGAAATCCCCGGTGTGCGAGGGAGGGTATCTCTTAGATAGGTTTCACCCTACCAAAAAACCCCATCAAGAGACCATGGGAACATCTTAAAACTGGTGTCTAAGGTGTGACTTGTGGTGTGCTCTGCATCACCTTGCCCTGCAAGGTCACTGCAACTGGAAAAGTGTGTCCTTTTTTTCGTCACCCGCGAATATGATGGTTTGAATGCGCGCCAAAGGTCCGCGTGAAATTAACTCAGCTGTGGCAACAAGGGTATAATGTGGGATACTGCCATAAACCTACAATATTGAGAGACACCTTGTCTATGTAGTGATACTATAAAATCTCATGACGTTTGGTAGTCTATAAATCCTGCATATGCCTTGTTGTTCTGCTATAATGAGAGTCAGTTCAACCATGTACAGTCGATTATCTCATAGTGCATAAGGTCCAGCTGAGTAAAATTTCATGCACTATGGGGGGTATGCAAGATGCTCATGTCACACTATATGTAACATAGATTACTAATACATGACACGAAGCAAAGATGCAAGCCAGTACTAGTTCAACAAAGTTAACTGGATACCTAGCTTCGCCAGTATGAATCTAATGTCGACTGCTTTGCATTTTTCATCTCCATTTGCCTAAGATGACCACAGAAACAACGCAATTCATGTGGTAAAGAAAGGTTATCAGAGTAACCAAACCTCCAACATGCGGCCAAGTTTCTCGCACATCTGCGCCACTGATCAGAAAGATTCAGGCCTGTGGATAGGTCACTCTCGCTATCATCGACCTCAATGATTTCTCCTTTCTCAACCGCGATGAGGTGTTTGACATCTTTCAAGGGCTTTTGTGTGGATTTATGGGCATATGGAGCTGGTTTGGGATGCGGTTTTTGTCAGAATATATGGCCGCTACGTGGCAAACTTACAAGACTGATTACATTTATTAGTTTTGATATATTAGCCCTACCTACAAGATAAATAGTTCGTAGTCGTACTGTGTATATTCATCACGTTTGGACCTGGTTCGCACCCATCCACCCATCGTGGTCACCCCGATCGACTCAGCGCGCGAATTCTAACAGTTTTCGGCGCATGGTCTCAGACATGGTGGGGTGACTGTTGGAATGGACACAGATGAAACTTTTACAACATGACTGTAAGGTAGAACTACGAAGATGGACCAGCTACTACCAAACCTGGATCCCAAACCTCGTCCAAATGGGTAGGTAATACTGCATATTTGTAGTTTTGGGGTATTCGGTATGTAATATGCACACTCTACCCAAATCCCCCGCGCCCGAGCCCACCCCAGCTCGGGCTGACGAAAATTTCATGCAGTATGATATTTATGCAGAGCAACACAATGTATTATGAGATAATCGACTGTAGCAGTACTATAAATGTTCATTACGTGTGGTCCATTGTCTGGGCAAGGTGCTTGCCGTCCATGACGGCGCTATTATCTGGTTTCTTATGTCAGCAGATTCCCCGGTTTTTCTCCAGAACATATTAGCATCAGCACATTGAGACCGTACTACAACGTCTGGGTACGAGACTACGGAAATCCCCAGAACAGCACCGCAACTCTCAACGAACTATCTTGCCGAAAGGTCTTCCCGGTGAGCAGACAGTAAGGTACGTCGTGTTCTGTATTACATGCAGCGTTTGTAGCTGATCGATCGGTCTTATTGAACTCTGAAGCAGCCAACAGATGTTAGACACACCTCGCAAGTCAGGCACTCCGCGTTCGACGAGAAACCTGACTCAACATCGCTCAGAGATTCTCGTTCAGATGAAGAATGAAATGGTCCGTTGTCTGGAATGGGGCAAAACAGGATTCGATCACTACCTCCCTTTCGAGGTGTCCGCAGCGGACATCGAAGCTGCAGTCACAGCTCTCGAGGCCGCCAACCTTATCGAGTCAGGTGGGCC
This sequence comes from Scleroderma bovista, assembly GCA_037178675.1. Lineage (NCBI taxonomy): Eukaryota > Fungi > Basidiomycota > Agaricomycetes > Boletales > Sclerodermataceae > Scleroderma > Scleroderma bovista. The sequence goes on from JAYMGJ010000547.1 coordinate 102,310, forward strand.
TCGTCTCCAGTTCACAAATTATCCTGTCAGCCCGTCCAAGATCGGGACTGCGAACGAGAAGATGCGTTACGAGCCCCTTGTTGCTATCGCCAATGTGCTGCAAACACTCACGCTCACCAACGGACGTGAGGCATCGTGCCAATTCCTACAGCAGCCCGACAGTTTCAATGAAGCTAAGACCTACGGCGCAAATTTCAAGATAGACGCACTGTTCAAGCTCAAGCGGTCAACAATGCCACCATCCTTAGTGCAGTTGTCTACCATACCTGTGGCAGACCTTGCCGTTCCTTCAGAATATAAGACAGCTCGAAAGGACTTTCCAGAGGTGCGCACAGCTTCCACTTTCTTGGTGGGTTCACTCCACTTACGTGCACCAGAACCGTAAACAATTGTTGGGCACGGCCACCTTCTGTATGAATGACGACCCCCGTCGCAAGCACATATACGGCGTATGTTTACCCAACGGCAACCTTGCTTCCCATCTCATGTCTTTCCAGATCACCATCGAGGACGATACGATGGCTGTCTGGTACTTCTCGCGGTCGCACTCGGCCAAGTCCCCAGACTTCAAGTTTCCCGAGGTGAGGAAAATCACCCGTTCAGTCGGTGTGAAATCAGATGCTGATCGACCGTCTAGGACTGCCGAACGTACATTCGGGTCATGCTCTCGTTAATGTTTGCAACCGAAGAGGAACTCGGCTACGATCCGACCATCCAACGTCGCCTGGACCCCAAGGCGAACAGAGTTTGTTTTGTCTACGAGGTCGACGGTCATTACTACAAGACGCAGAAGGCGATTTTCGACCATCGGAGTCTATGTATAACAGGACGTGCGACTCGAGTATGGGAGGTAATCGAAGTTGCATCATTCGACAAGCTCCAGTCACTCGAGGGTTCGCATACGGTGGTCTTGAAGGATGTCTGGCTTGACGCCGGGTCGATGACCGAAGGCGACATTCAGCGAGAAATATTTGCTGATCTCGAACAGATTGCCAATGCTTTGGAAGCAGGCGAGGAACCGAAGGGCTTCGCGGGCATGGATCACGATTCAAAGCAGATGCTGCAGGAGTGTTTGCTGGCACGGCATTGGCATCGGTATTTCCTCACGCTAGTCCACGAATGTCAAGGGATGACGTCGAAGGAGGTCGCCGAGGCAGCTGTGTCCGATTCCACATTTTTTGGCACACCACCTGCGCCTGTCAGACCCTCGTCCCTTCGGTATGCTGACCCCTCTCGGATGTCCCTGTCTCAACCGAGCGACCTGCTCTCGCACGGGCAAAAATCATTCAATCGTCGTCATTCTCCGAAGCGGCAGTCTCGTGTCGTTTTCAAGGAGGTGTGTGTGGCCTTGCACGATGTGTCGAAATTTAGCGACACAATGGCAGCATTATTATCTTGCGTGTTTGGTGAGATACACCGTTCGCATTGCGTTATTGTCCAGTGCTGATTGGCAGTACAGCTTTACAGTTGATGTTCTTGGCTGGGTGGATCCATCGCGATATCAGCTCGGGCAACCTTTACTGGTTTGAGGGCAACGGTGGTGAGGTGCGAGGCATACTAGCTGATATAGAGTATGCCAAGCGCTTCCGTCCGTCGGACGGAAATGGTAGCTTGGACCCAAAAACGGTGCGCATGACACCATACGTCTACGGGATTGACTCAGGGGTCACTGACGGCAGGCCAGGGCACGGCTTTTTTCATGGCCGTGGAAATCCAGAAACAGATCCACATATATACACCTACCGTATCGATCGATAGGAAGTATTTTTTGGGCCTTTTCACATCCAACGATTTGCCAGGAAATACCAACACACCCAACAGGCGTCCTGTTGTACATAATTTTGAACACGACATGGAGTCCATCTTCTGGCTTCTCCTTTGGACACTTCTAGTGCGCTTTCCCTGCAACCTTGATTCGAATGAGGAGAGGTCCGCATTTGCAGGTGTTTTGTCCGAGATCTTCCAGGACACAAGTATATGCAGCTCAACACGTGAAGGGGTATTTCGTGAAGCGGGAACTTTAAACAATCTTCTCACCAGGTTTCTCGCCCCCGAGCTCAAACCCCTCCAGGCCTCGCTCGATGGCCTTCGTAACGTCCTGGTGGCTGGCTATATGAACAGAAAGTACGACTCCAACGACCTCTCCTCGTACTCAACCTTATATGAGTTCTTACGAATGACGTTGAATGCGTGTCAGTGTTTGGCGCAAAGAAATTCTTTGTCGGATCTACTGCCATGTCACTCTCTCTACCTGAACTCTGACGCCGCTCAGGTTGCCATAGTCAACCTCCCTTCAGGTCAACAAACGCAGACGTAATCTGTCCAATGCTGGAAATGATGACGATGAGTACAAGCCGGTATCATCAAAGATGGCACGGGGCCTTGGGCATGAATGAGAATGGTAGTGAGTACTGGGTAACCGCCCTATGATCATCCGGTGGGTTGTCCACCGGCCACCCACGTGTAAATTGACTATTCTGACAACGAGCCTATAACTTACAGTCTCCTGCCTTCTGGCATATCGAAAATAGAATTCGGGCGTTTATGGAGATCAGAGGTTATGTCCATTTTCACAAAAACATATGTACAGTTGTCGGGATGACGGAGATGTGCTTCGACGTCTAAGAGAATCTGCAATACCTTTGCCGCTGGATACCACCTAACATGCGATGCGGGTGCCAATTATCAAGGAAGAACGTCGTTGGATCCTGAAGAACGTGGTAATTGTTTTCGCATTTCTGGGACAGTGATGCGCTGGACACCAGCGACTGTTGGCTGGAGGACTGCCGTGTTTATATGCCACATTCGTGGTCACATAATTTCCCACTTTTTTCCCTAGTGGCTCGTGGCTCTCTCGTCCATGCAAGCATCGTCGACAGGGTTTTGGTGGAGCAGATATTTGCTTCCTCACTAGTACTAAGGACGGAATGTCTGGCATTGTGTTGAGGCACTCGTTGCATTGGGGGTGAGGATTGCTGCCAGATGGATCAAGCAACAATTTGAAGAAATTGGCACAACATTCAGACTGGTGCCATTCTTGGCTGAGTTTGTGCCCAATGTGATCCAGTTGCAGCTATTTCTGAAAGGGTTATCACACACGGGGAATTCCAACATTTTGAAGTAGTGTTGCTGCCAAACCAGAATAAATTTGAAGTGAGTTTGAATCTGGTTCAAAGTGATGCCATGGCCCAGTTTGGTGGAGATTGGTAAAACTAATCACAATGGGTCACCATCAGTAAAACCTGGTGGAGCTGGCCAGTGTTATAGTATTCATAGTGAGGGTCCACCCATGGAGTACTTTTATAGGACTGTCATAGAATTAGTGAAGGACATGGGTCAACCCATGGGTGTCACACTGTCAACCTGGACCCTCACCCACAGATACCCTTACCCAGCAACCCTTGGGTGTAGGTCATTCCCATGGGTACAAGGGTCACAGCCTGCAACAGATAAAATTTGATATTTACCCATGGGTACTATGGTGTTGAAGTTCAAACTCTGATTACATACCCCTGTTCCATCAAGAGATACATTTGAGAATAAACTCTTTCGCTTGACTTACACATATGCCCGAGCCATCGACGAAGACACTGGATCACATCATGTATCTCACAACGCCTGGGACAGTTCTCGTATCTCAGCAGTTCCGAGACTTGGGAATCAAGTATGTGTACCATATGTTTATCTCGGGACCTCACTGATCTGTGTTTATGAAGTGTCATCCCGGGAGAGGGGAGGCGGAGACATTCAGGAGGACTGACAGAAAATGTCCTGATGCGTGTGTAATATGTCATGTATCGTATAACTCTATCCAGTTGAATTCTCAGCGCGCTCCGCTCAGTGTCACAAACGAACAATTGAGACGAACCCATGCTAACTTCTGCTCCTGCAAAACTGCACCAGCGGAGCTTCTCCGCTAACGTCCACACGACTGCCAACAGTTGGCGATTGATTCCCGCACCTGCAGTGTGCCATCTTGCGACAAAACCACCAAGTATGACCGAGATAAACGCGATGGCATCCTCGAAGCATAGACAATCATCCACCGGTTGAGAAGGTGCACCAGAAGAAGACATACGGGGATTACGATGTATGGCACTGCAAAATACGTCAACGAACATCGTATAGCTTGAAACACCTCTTATTCATCAAGTCGCTCACTAGCCAATGGTCCAGTGTGTCCCACGTCAAAATGTATACGATCCATATTCCATCACCGAGAGCTATACCTGCGGTGCAATCGATGATGGAGTGCGTACCACCATACAGCCTCCCGAAGACAGTACTGACAACGTAGACGAGCAGAATGGCGCAGGACGTATGGTAGGTGACGTTGGACATTGCTGAGTGTTCTGAATATGCAAGATGGATGTGGCCAAAGATGAAGGGTGCCGTGGATACACTGTGAGTTGAGTGAGTCGAGGGAAACCCGAACTCGAAATAATGGGTGCCGATGACTATAGTGCGATGTCATGAGAAGGTTGATACGAGTAGTAGGTCAAACCTCACTCAACCGGGCTACTGGAGGGGCACAATGGCGCGGCGAGGCATACAAGGTCTTTCATGAACAATGACAGGTATACACCGGATGCGAGGACAAATACTAAACTGGCGATCAAAGTCAGCTGCGAGGTAAGTGAACCGATTAGGAACGTCGACGACTCACCCCAGTCTCAGTTCAGAATATCCAAAGAAAAACAGTATAGGCAGTGTAATTAAGAAGTATACGTTCCGAGTGAAGACGTGCAGATGAAATAAATGTCCAGCCAAGGCCGCCTGAGATGACGCTGAAGTCAATACAGATTCAAATACATAAGTGTGACGGGACTGACCTGCACTTCAGCCAGGAAAGGACTTTCGCGTTCGATAGCCTTCAGGCCATCTGCAAAGCTAAGCGTCACTGTGGCCAGCCATAATGACGCTTAACTGAATTACTTTGCTTAGCCGACTTGTCACCCAATCAGAGAGGTCACCGAAGTATTCAAAAGTGTAGCGTCACTGGGGGCCTCTCTCAGATGCAGAATCATAATTGCGAATGCCGGATCTCCACCAGGGTAGGATGGCATGGTAAATGTCCCGGGGCAGTCGAGCTAGACTCTGGCGAGGGGACCCCGACACCAGGGTATCGACGTCGGAAGCAGGTTTCATGCCCGCCTGTTGGAGACGAGACAGACTGTGATTACTCGACGAAAGCGTGTCGATCCCATAGGGACAGTGGCTACTACAGTATTAGGTTGATTGTTGGCGTCGCAGAATAAGTCGTGAATGAGGTGAGGACGTCATGGACTCGAGCTAGGATTTCAGAACTGTTTCATTAGAGGGGTATTTGGACCCGGCAAGCAAGTGTGTCAGAATAGCATGAGAGCTGCGTGATGCGTTTCGTCGACGCAGGAATGTAGATGACCGGGACTGGTAGTACCTGGTGCATGCGCTACTACTTGGGCATAGGTTTTCTTGGCACAGCAACCATGGTTGGACTATTTTTGTGGCCATTCTGTCAAAGGACCGCCCTCAAGTCGAGGGGAACACAGCTCGTGAACGACGACAGTCGCCCCGACGCTCGCTCTTACAGCGTACTCGACTGCGTTTTCTGTCAGTCTTATACGAGCGATCGCGAGGCCTTTCACGTTGTGTGGGAGGTGCGAATCCACAAGCGTTGGCACAAGTCAAATACAAATGACTCTTATTAGGATGCAGACTTTATGGCCTTCCGTGACATCAAGCCGGCGGCCCAGCATCATATTCAATTGATTCCTAAACGCCATATCGGTGAGCTTGACAACGTTGCTTCCAACAACAGTCTTCTCTGATATCACACTTAGCTAGCGTCAGGGACTTGACTATAGATGATGTTGAACTAGGTAAACCATAGTACTCCCATTCCTTCTAGTGGTGGTTTTTACTTTCCTCACTAGTGAAAAGGATGGAGCAGATTGGGAACAAAATTCTGGACCAGTTTCAGGTACCTTCCACGCATCGCAAGTGAGTATTATATGTTGCCCCAACTTGATCGATATATACCTCAGCGGGTTTCACAAAAGGATGGGATTCCACATCCCACCATTCAACAGCATCCATCACTTACACATGCACGTTCAAGCGCTACCTTACGTTTCCTTGGATAGGCGCATCGGCTATCCAGTCGTTGGCGGCTTTGGGCCATTCGATAAAGGTTTCAGCTGGTTTGTGGATGTTGGTCAGACCGCGCGGATTTTGCAACGTGGTTGCAGGGTTGGAGTATTTCCATCATAGTCCATGTTCACCATCCATGGTAAGCCAAAATATCATGTGTGGATATGCAAGTTCCCCTCACCTTTTATTCAAGGTAAGGCTAATACCCAGTTTATGACAGTATATAGGGTGGTTCCACTGGTCGCAAGTCCCGCATGGCTGGCGATGTTAGCATTAGAGCCCTTGTTTCTAGAGATAGATTTTCCCTGCACCTCTGTTAGAGTACTGGCGAGAAATCTATTATGTAGAATTCTGTATCAATTGACCATCAGAATGGAATCGCAGCTTGTGGAGGTAACTGGGGAAAGGGGGAGAATGCCACCCCATCCGCCCACCAAGCGATCAGACGTGAAAGCGCGCCCAATGGAATTTTTGTTTGTATGTCTTTGTTGTGGTCAAAGACTAAAGGTCGGACTTTTTTTCTCTTTTCATTTGCAACATGCATTTGCGAGGGTCTTCAAGCTTCAGATCATTGAACGTCTACCATGATGAGGTGGATGGCTCGTTTTTACCATGAGTAAAAGGTGCGCTTGTGATTTTTTCTTCTTTCATGCGATGAAATTCTTTTTTTTTGCGACGAGTGTCCACCATGGGCACAATGTGTTTTCCATTGTCATAGTTACACTGACCTCTCGTTCCACTTATCTCTGATTTATCATGATTGACATTTTTTCTACAGACATGACAGAGTGATCCAGACTCGCACGGAACACTGAAAGTTTCCAACACTACCGAGGGTAAGGTTTCCATCCGTCGCTACATCGATCGCTACACCAGGATGAACTTTCTAATTCAAACTAGAGTATCTGAGGGCTTTCACCCCGATGCTTTTACTATTTAATCTGTCAATCCACTGATTCCTATCCCACTTCCTCCCAACGTGATGCATTCCACACCAGCTAACACTTTCCTCATAGGACTTGAACCATCCACCATACATCCCGCGTGAAGCCTTCAAGTGCACGAGTACAGTACCGGTGGGTTTTGTTATTTTGTTTCCTTGATGATGTCACTTGGATTTACCGCCTGATGTTGTCCTTACTGGACCACATATGTTGATATATTCTGGCTGTTTTACATTTTATTTCTGATCCCTTGAGGCACTTTGTCCTAATCAACAGTATGCTGATAGCTTTTGTAGTTTTTCTAAAGGCACGCGAGTTGGCGTGCACTCTGTGCAAGCACTGGTGAGATATTTCCTCCCAATCATTGTCAGATGATGCTTCATACACGACGGTCTTCGTATTGTGCTGCCGAAACTGCCCGCCACAGCTCAAACTTTCGGGCAACCTTACTGATTTCTTCGACTCCGTATCCTGACTGAAGTTGACTTCTTTTATAGATAATAACTGCTAGAAATACATCATTAATATGCGTCTACACACAAGGGTAATCGGGCTCAAGGTATGTACAAGGTTTCATTGGCCAGCCCCATTTTCTGGGGATGATTTTTTTTCATATTATCAACTAGAAGCTGTTGCTGAGCCTCGGCATTGATTACGAATTGTTCATTCTGAACCAGTTGTTGACGTGATGATTAACATCGGTAACTGACTTTGATGATAGGAGTGTGCCGTGACCTCGTTCAGCGTATAATTACAACTTCAACGTAACGTGCTACGGCGACAGCAAGACTTCACTGGGTGCACGACTTTGTGGTGTAACGTCCCGCGATGTGTAGCGAGAGCAGTGAAGCTTTAAGAGTTGATGGCGTAACTGCGTTCGCTACTACTGTGTTTCCTTCACTTAATGTCAAGTGTCTTTTGCGTCCCTATTCAGTGTCCCGCCGACCGGGGCATGAGCTTAGCACATCATTTGTAGGCCACAATTTCCAGTGCTTGTGGAACAGACGACCTAATTTGCATCAAGTCACGCTGCATTTTCAATGCTCCACTATGCCTCATCAGCAAAATGACTGAACTTCATGAACTTACTAAAGCCTCGTATCGCCCTATGCCTCCACTAAGTTTGACTTGCTGCTGCACTGTAGCTGGGGTATTGGTCAGGTGAGCAGTCAATTGTTAGGCTGACTTTGGAATATGACGCCTGCGTGAATGATAGTGGAGGACCCTGTTTCCTTCAAACCACCGCTATCTCGTTCCTTTCTTCCCAATAATCATGGTTGAGGGTTTTAACCTTCGTGCCTGCCCCTCAAGTTTGACATAACATTGCATTGTTAATAGATCACAGGGGGTGATGATCTGATCAGTAACCCAGGACGATACACAATTATGAACACTCAGAAATGCAGACGCACCATATCCCTGATAACCTTGCATTTAAGTTCCAATGACATGACCTCCACTAAGCGTTGATCCGGGCCTCTAAATTACGCAGAGCCGTTTGTCCGTGGTGTCCCTCTATTGTTCTATGGTGTGCCTGAATTTAGAATGGCTGTCGTGTCAGCCCCGAATACGTAGCATACTCCGTGTGCTCTTGACAGCAACCTCATCCATTCAAGAGGCACGGAAAAGACGGCCGGTCAGCGGGAAACTGGTTCGGAGATGCTTTGAATCCACTGACATGGCTACGAGCCGACGTTTTGCGGGTCAACAAAGTATAGAACAGATTCACCATTTGCATCCACCTCTTGACATCATGATTATTCCACGAGTGAATGAGAATGGGACTAGAAATATTGGTGAGCACTTCATGGTTATGAATTATACTAGCAATTCTTTTTTTTCAGCTGCAAGTCGGCATTTCTGGTCTGTACCTACCTGTACCGAAAGTCTGATATATGACGTCGGTCTTGGTTGCAGCGTCGTGCATATTGGAAGGGGAAAGGGGTAGCAGCTATAATTATAGGACTGTCGAGTGCCCTTGATCGTCTTGCCGACAATATTTCTGTGACAGTGGTAAGCCGTGTTTATTGTCTTCTGCACAGTCCGGATGGCTTCGAAGCCCGCGGAGGTGACTCCAAGGTGACGGGTGAACTTTGATTTGCAAGAGGCGCTGACAGCCAATGGTCCGGACCCCTACCCATTGGCGCTAGCAACAGCAGTAGGTTTCGAGCGATCGAGGTGAGACATACCGATGTGGATCAAGGATAACAATACACACTGTCTTGTCCTTCATATTTCGAGCTGTGAGTGATCAGTGGAACTGCCGAACTCCGCGAATCCGTAAACTGTCCTCCTCAACTTGTTCGTGAAGAACAAAAGAAATATATATTGACAGGGCTCAGGATGGGATATAAAATATCGCTGCCTGCGCCAAAGCGGATCCCAAGTCCAATTCGCCCTTCGTCTTAGTTGCGACTTCTTTCAGTCCCTTTCGTGCTCGCCGTAAACACACGAAGTCATCATGGACGCTTTCAGCACTATTTCAGCCCTCTTTTCCTCCCCCAAGAATGACACCGCCATGGACACCATTTCCTACCCTGTTGAAGAGGAGAGCAGAGGAGGGAGCGGCATCAACTACTGTGTCATTGCCTAAACGTGCGAACCGGGCAGTCGTGGTCTTGGTGAGCCGTTGTATGCTCCGACCATACACCGCAAGAATACTGACTAGCCCATTTCCTAGGGGCCGCCGTGATGGGTGTTTGGGCGATCCATCAATTGCGCCTCCAGATGTTCCTGTACCCCTGCAGCAGTGTAAACCCGCGAGTTAAATTATCAAGTCACCCATCTTTCCATATCCGCAGAATGAAGTTTGTCTTTCGTATAGCACTTCTGTACTTGTTAGTTACTTTATTACCTTCGTTATTCTTCGGCTTCATTCACCTCTCCAGCTACTTGTAACAGATATCGTTGATCGTTTGACCGGTTTACGGTAGACACAGGATACGGATAAGCTGCTATTTTTTGTGTTTGTAGCTTAGGTTATACGGCAATTGGTCTGCTTTGGTTATATTCAAAGGCATCGAATGGGAGGATAGATACCGACCATAACCTAGATAGCAGAACAGCCACTGCATCCCACCGATTCGGCACGACTGAGCTGGATACAGAGAAGCCCCATGAGAACAACCACTCCCGGGCATCACCGCTTACCAGGGGTACAACGCAGAGTTTGATGCCGATACGTTGACGATATCGAAATGGGTTAAGGAAATACAGCTTCGCGTCCCCATAGTGCATCGATTTCTCCACTGAAATAATAGCAGACAGCACGCGGAAAGGAAGAATATCACAGCTCGATTGTATCCTTAGCCTTGAACTTGCGACCTGCTCGCTCTGCAGAGCGATAACAGAACTGGTTGCCGTAAAGTTCGAACTCCAGATAAGGTTTGTCGAGCACGGTCGTCAAATCCGCGTCTGATTCAGCGTGCGATGGTGTGGGGAGCGGTGTTTGTGCACCGGTGGAAGATGAGGCAAGAGTAGAATGCAGGGGAACAGCGAGCGTGAATATGGAATTTTGTTTCGGGATCACTGAAATGGGTTTATTGATCAGACAGACACGCATAAAATCATGAAGGACACGTACATTTTATCCGATTGGCCTTTGTAATCGTGCGAAACGCATTTTCGCTTTCGTAGAGCACAATCCCAGAAAGACCGACCAGACAGGGATTGCGGCTTTGACGAACTGATCAATCCAATTTCATGTTAGCCAGTGAGAGGCGTTGGTTGGTCGCGTATACAGTTCATGGCATAGATTGAAGTTATAAATGTAAGAATACCCATCAAGCATAGAAGACGAAGGTGGACCCGCCTGTCAATATTGACCCGTGCAAATCTGCCTTGACCAATTTAGCATGCATGGATGCAGAGTTCGGGATCCGCTCAGCAGATGTCGACGATGGGGGCGGGAGATCCAGCAGCTCAGACATGTACCCCATCCAAAGACGGTGCAGCGGGACAAATAGGTCGAACCGTTCAGCAGCCTTCTCAATCCTCCATCCACCCTTCTCGCCTTTGCCTCGCGCCAGTGCTTTCTCCACACGCTTTATTCGCTCTGACCGCTTCTTCTTCGACGTCTTTACTTTTGTTGTTGTACTCTCCTTCACGGGATTCGCAAGCGCTACATGTCTCCCCTTTACGCGCGACTCGTACAACGATGCGGGATCCGAGACTCGTGTTTGGGATTGGACGTATGTGGGAGTGAACGGGGCACTGGAGCTCAGGACTAGACGTTGGTTCTATGGTGTCGTAAGTTTGCTACAATCGGATGTGGAAGAATGGAGAGAAATACTTTTCCATTCGTCAAGGGCTTGTACAGGTCGATGATTTCTCGTTGTTGTTCGTGGGGGTGCGTCGTCATTGGAATGAGCTTTCCTAGCAGTAGGAATTTGCGGCGGTACTAGTCATTTTGTGTCAAACGGGGTCGAGATCAATTTACTGCATCGGGTCTTGACGTCACAAGTTGCACATGGGAGAACCTAAAATACCTCTTATCTCTCGACTACCGGTGTAGTAATTACGAAGATTCCCGGCTTGTGAAATGGAGCAGCGCTTGCCACGAGTACCTTTGCCAGCCAGACTTGCATCTGACTCTTGAGCCTACTACATGGCGCCCGACAGTCCCCAGGAGCTGGCACCCACTTACGACGGTATGTTTTGCCCACTGTCGACCGTCGACCTTTCCTCAACCCATTTCACCCAGTCATCATTGTGGGCGGAAGTGTCGCAGGATGTGCGACCGCCCTATCCATCTTTAACACTCATCCTTCTGCCTCAATCCTCGTTCTGGACGATGCAGACCCTAGCGTCTTCAAGGTGAGCAGCCTGCCCTGCAGCCCCTCCGCACCCATCCTAACACACTTGAACTTCCACTTTTAGATCGGCGAGTCGCTGCCAGCACCCGCTAAGCGAGTCCTCGGACGTATCTGTCCCGAAATCTTCGAACGCATTTCTACCTCGCACAACGGGGCAGAAAGCGTATACATGATCTGCTCGGGTACCGCATCTGTCTGGGGCAGACCCGAGCTACAAGAGACATACGCGATGATGAATCCATACGGGGTGGGCTGGCATCTCGACCGTGCGCTATTCGACGAGTTGTTCCGCCAGTGCATGTGCGCCGTTGCGCAGGGGAGCGTATCGCTCGTGAAGAGCACTTTTGTGGATATAGATCGCGTTGATGGAGACTCTTCCTGGCTGGTGTCTGTGAATGGGGGAGGTACTGGTAGAAGCGGTGACGGCCAGGTATACCGCTCTAAATGGGTCGTAGATGCATCAGGCCGGAAAGCGACTGTCGCACGCAAGGTATGTTGTACTTGTCAACCCCCTGCATTCATTGTCATCCGTTTTCACACTCTGGCGCAGCTGGGCTTTAAAACAGTCAAGGAGGACTCCCTGCTAGCGTTCTATGCCGTCTTCGTCGCACCTTCGATCGCCGAAGACACCGACAACCGCACTCTAATCGAGGCCTGCGAATCAGGATGGTGGTATAGCTCTCCACTCCCAAGCAATCACCGCGTTGTCGTATACCACACAGACGACTCCGAACCGACCTCTCGCGACGCACGCAAATTAGACGGATTCATGAACCTTTTGAACAACACGACTGTGCACATCTCGCAAGCCATCTCCAAGCACGACTATGATCTGTGTGTTGATCCCAAGGCGCGGTTCCCCATCTGCACCACGGCATGCTCTGCGCGCCTCGCCTCGCCTTGTCAGACCGTGTCTGATGGTGGGGCAAGATGGTGTGCTGTGGGAGATGCCGCCATGGCATTTGACCCTCTTTCTTCCCAAGGCATGATTACAGCGCTGAAGTCGGGTGTTGTGGTTGGCGATGCCATTGCCAAGACTCTCACTGCCGTAGACCCGAAAGATGACCCGACACGCATCATTCCACACATCTATTCTCAGATCTGGAACAAGTACCTCAACGAGAAGGCGTATTTTTATGGGCAAGAAGGGAGGTTTAAGGGAAAGTTTTGGGAGAGGAGAAGATGATGTGACTGGCTGTGTGAACCTAGATGCCGTTAATAGCCGATATCAGATAACGCAAGATAGCGTGATACTGTGTACTTGGACTCTTAGTCACTCGATCAACTTGTCCTTCCGTTCCTTCCATCATGTCCGCACCGACAAATCTTGTCGACGTTACCTCGACAGAGCACTTCCAGGGCCTCCTCAGTGCTGATCTCGAGCGTGTCTCGCTCATCAGTTTCTGGGCGCAGTGGGCAGAGCCATGTAAACAGATGAACGAAGTGGTGAAAGAGCTGGCGAAGAAATACAGCGCGGTCTTGGTCTTGCAGGTGAGTGCTCTATCTACTTGCCACACTACTGACCGATGAAGACGCGCCTTGGTTATAAAAGGTCGAAGAAGCGGAATCAGGACCATTATCTGACATCTTCGAAACGTTCGAAATCGATTCTGTGCCATCCTTTGTGTTACTCCGGGTTTGTGCACATGCCTATATCCATACGTCTTTCTTTGGGTTGATCTCATTTACGTAGGGACATACTCTCCTCGGTCGAGTAGAAGGAGCAGACGCCAAAGGACTCAGCAATGCAGTCGAAATGCACGCCCCTTCTCCCAGACCTCAATCCACCGTGACATCTCCACCCTCTGAATCCACGGTAACGGTAACTTCCCCACCATCTACTGAAGAAACGAAAGAAGAACTGCACGCACGCATCCGCACCCTCCTTAACCAATCCAAAGTGGTCCTATTCATGAAAGGCAGCCCCGATGCCCCTCGATGCGGGTTCTCGAGGAAGATTGTGGCTCTGTTGAGAGACGAAAAAGTGGAGTTTACTCACTTTGATATACTGATGGACGAGGACGTCAGACAAGGTGGGTCTATCGTCACTCTTCTTTGATGTTGCCCGGTATTTGATCGCACATGGTCAATTGAAATAGAACTCAAGGTGATCAACGCCTGGCCAACGTACCCTCAGCTGATCATAAACGGTGAGTTGGTTGGTGGACTGGATGTAGTCAAAGACATGGTGGAGAGTGGGGAGTTCCAAGAATTGGTTGCATGACGGTGTTAGACGTGTTGGAATTGGTGCTTATTGTTGAAAATGGTCGATGGGTTCGCTCCTCCCTGGTCATGAATATACTAGACACGTATTCGGTATCGGATATTGAAGGTGCAGGTTTCCAATTTAGTTGGTGCAACCAAGTGGCTGTGGATGACTGTACCTTCCATAGTGTGAACGGTGGCCAAGATCTCCGATGCTTTGTACTCTGTCCATGCCCTGCACGCACAGACCCAAGTCTGTTCAACGACACCTCAACAGAACAGCAGGTCCTCGGTGCTGATCTGGTACGTGCCATCAGCTTCTTGATGTGGTGGATCTTGGTGCTACGGGTGGTGATGAGTAAAGATCGAACTCGATTCAAATCTCAGAGTCGCTCCAGATCCGCTTTTTTTTCCAAATAGTTGCTCTCCTCTTTCGTCGATTCTGTCCACCTGCTGCGCACACACCAAAAGACCGTCGTTAAGTCATCATGATCATGAAAGGGCAATCCCAATGCGGGTTCTAGTGACTCCTTCGAGGGACCACAATGTGGAATACGCAAATGATACAAGGTGGACATTTCGAATGTCACCCTCCTACTATGTTGTCCGGGTCTCTGATAATAAATCGGAAAAAAACGTAATCAACGACTGGTCAACATACCCCTCAGCTAATTGGTCAGTGGACTGGCCATCGACGACGCTGAAAAATCTTAAGCAACGGTCGCACCATGGCGCTTTATCATGGTCGATGCTTCGAACATCATTGGAAATTCGCAGTGGATGGCATAGCCCAAGTAATTCCCGAGATAAACGTAGATATGCCTCTGGTAAGTATGACACTTACCATTCATAGAAGTGGATCCGTGGATTGCTTCGATAGTACGTCTATTCGGAATGAATATCGTGCTGTACTTCTATCATGGCTTCAGTTGTGCGTCACGGAACTGCGGGTGTACATGCTGGTTGTGGAGAGACAAGAAGCAGTAGGGCAACCTGCACCTGGTGTCCAAGAGTACGTACGTACCGGATATTCGGTGACGCAGAGCGTGTCCGGACCGGGGGAGCCGAGCAAACACGTTCCTGGAACTATGTTAGTGAATTTGTATCGGATATCGTCGGTCGCACTGGTAGGACCATGGGAGGGCAAAGGGAATGGGAATGTCAGGGATGGGGAGCCTAAATACAATGCTCCACCTCTGCGGGAAATTAGCCACCTCCGCCGTTGGCCAAAGACTTGTTATCACGCTGCTCCGGCTGTCCTGGATGGAAGTAAAGATAACAAATCTTTTTGAATGGCGAAACGTCAGAGAGAACTGCAACTCGTGTGTGGGTGCCACAGCCGATCAAGCGGCTGCGGTCCTCGAGGCTGCAGGCGACTGCAACAAGTCCACGAGGAGACGACACGAGCCGAATGCTCCACTTTTGCATTGACTATTTGGGAGAGGTGGGTGGTTCTGAGAATGGAGGGGCCAGTCTCAGCAGTCCAGCTGTCGAATTCGGGTGGATCTTGCGTATGTCATGAAACGTATGTTTTTTCCTTCCGAGGGTTGTCGTGGGATGCCACGTGGCGTCACCGAAGATGACATCAAAGCCCGCGGTGTTTTGTACCTTTAATTCATTTACCCGTGGATGCTTCTGTGCGGTGCGCGGGTGGAAGAGGACAGGGCAGCGCGACTCTGGACGGCGACAGCGACGACATTGGCAATGAGTGATCTTCCGCTGGGTCGAAGCAAAACACCCCAAATGTGCGTGACGTCATATGCGATCAACAAGCGGAGCATCAGCGAGTAAAAACAAATAGACACAAAAGAATAACCGATCAGTGCTTTTCACTTCCCCAGCTCCGTATATTTATTGCCTTGCCCTTGCTCCAGTTTTCTTTCCTACCACCCAACTGCTACTACTTACCATGCCCCACTCCACCGACCCCGAGAAGCACGCAACGGCAACCCAACACCCCCCGTGCTTCTCCTGTCGCGCCCTCCTCCTCATCGACGTCCAGGCCAACATGCTCAGCGAGAAGAAGGGCGTCCCCTCTTCCCAATCTGTGCGCCAGAACATCCAACGCATCCTCGACCACGCCCGATCCGCAAAACCCCCTCCTCGGATCATCCACGTGCGCAACTGCGGCGATCCCTCCGACCCCGACGCGCCAAACACCCCAGGATGGCAACTCGTCTTCTCCCCGCTCCCCCATGAACACGTCATCGACAAGCGCAAGAATGACGCGTTTGCAGACACGAAACTCGGCGAGCTCATCCCCCGTGATGCCGAGGTCATCGTTGTCGGCATGCAGAGCGAGTACTGTGTCACCGCCACATGCAAATCCGCCCTGGACAGGGGAAACGTGGTCATTCTCATCAAGGGCGCTCATGCGACGTATGATTGCGTCGAAATATGGAATGGGGGAAGTGTCACCAAGGCACCTGTCATCGAAGCAGACGTCGAGGCAAAACTAGAGGATGCAGGGGCTAATTTGTTGGAAATGAAATACGTCTCGAAACTCTTCGAAGACCGGTAGGCTTCCTCTTCCCTGTCTGTTACCGTGGCGTTTGTGCAATGTACATAAATTCACTGGCTTCGTCAACGGAATGTCGAGGTGAGTCCGTTCTATGTAGCCTATCAATGCGACTAATGATGTCCCGTCGTAAGAAAGGGACACATCATCATCATCACTATCATCGTCATCCAACTAGTACCCACATCGTTCATCTATACCACCCATCACGCTATCGAATCATCCATACATTAGACATCAACATGGAGACCGTCGTATTTGATTAGTGTGGCTTCGATCATGGTCTTCACTGCGGGCAGTCTTTTCTTCCGTCTCTGGAGTGGTTGGACACAGACACTACATTGCTTTACCCTTTCACTTTTTTCCCTACTCGTCTTCCTCGTCCGTAATGCTTACCTTCCCCTATTTACTATTCATTCCTTCTGGCGCCGTTACGTTCTGCTACATTTTTATTTCGCCGTTTCGTGTTTCTCGGTTTCTTGTGACATCGATCTCCATCATCGCACAACTCTGGGCGAAGACTAAAATGAGGCGTCGTTCCATGACGAATGCAGTGGTGACATCAACTGCTTGGTAAGATATATATCGGGTTCGACAAATATGTAGAGTTTTCAAACTGGTATTAGCTTTGGTAATTACAGGCCAAAGGGTGGTATAGACGACCGCTGGCACTTACCAGAGCACCAGTCACCGTCGTTGGGAGTTATACAGGAGATACATTGGAACCGGCATGGCGTTGGAATTAGCTCAGCCACTCCAATATGGTCTCCCCTAGGCAAACCAAGGATCTGAAGAGCGATTCTTGCAACCAAAAGATATATGATACAATCAACTTACATTATACCCCAGTGCTGATTTTGCTTCCTCGAGTCCTTCTTCCCCTAATCTGTGCACCCATCTCAAGAGCTCGCTTTCCCTCCAGCCACAACATTGCTTCTACGTCGTGTTCGGAAAAAAGATGTTCATACACTGATCACCAAATGAACAAGAGGGGTCACGTTTACCTTTATATGTCCTTGGGATGACTATCCTCGAAACAGAGTTCCCGTCATCTCGAGCCCAGGTAAACCGGAACTCATTGGTCATTTCTTCTTGGCCCCTCTGTATATCTACCACGCTTGCTTGCACACGGACGTGCTGTCGTGGGGTGTGTAAGTTTGAAAATGTTGGAAAGCGGGACTTGGAAAAAGAGGTTTATTGTCCACGAAAACTTACCACTGCAGCGGGAAGCTCATCAGGTGGGCTTGTGTGAAGAATCTGGGATCGCAGGCGGAGTATCGAACCAATGGGGACAGGCCGCGTGAATGATGTTCCGTCCAAGGAAAGGAAGGAAACGTGGGATTGTGTGAATAGGGAGCAGTTCGCAAAACCGAGCTGGAATGGATACCCATGAAACTGAGGTACCGGTGAGAATGGATGGTAACTACCTCGTAGGCTAGGCGCATCAAATACCCTAGATAATGTACGGTACATGGATTAAAGTTGGTCTGGGCGGAAATGGATATGCCTCACCTCCGAATACTTTCTGATGTACGCTAACATGGTTGAGAACTCAAGGAAAGCATTTTTATAACTCTAGCTGGGCTTACTTGCGCTCTTGAGGGAACATCAACATGGTCTTTTCCAACAAGGTATCTCCCATGAAAACCCTGTCTCCGATCGAGTTAGTACCAGCATCCTGATCATACTTTAGATGCGTTGCATGCAGCTCTGCGGCCTCAGACGAGGTTGGTGGAACGCGCAAAAGGGACTGCAAAGCTGCTGCTTTTCTCCGTTTTTGTGCACCTTGCATTCCGTGAGCCCCCCTCGATAAAAAGAAATTCTATAAAAAGACCAACTTTCACCCATCCTATACAGTGCTTCTTCCTCAGGAGTGTTGATGACGAGCGAATTGACCGGATATGCCTTACGCGTGCGAGCGTTTCTGCATACCATCGAGAACCGTCCTATGTACGGAATCGGATGAGTAGGCTCAGCATTGCAGGTCATGTCTGTCTTACCGAGCATCAGTGTTTCCTCCCGTCCGTCTATAGCGATGGCCTCCATCTTAACGGCGACTTCCATAGAACTTGTGCCCGTGTATATGACCTGTCCGCTGAGACGAATATCCCTCACAGGTCGAAGCGGGGCCAGAATATCCAGTCTACGAAATAGCCATCGAGTCGATGAGTCAACAGCATGTAGTAGGCTCCTCTTTCATGGCGAAACCCCCCACCTCTCAACAGAAGCCGTGACAATGTAAAACCCTTTCTCCTGCACTCGGCTGATATTCCCTGCTTCGGGGCCGAGCATGTGTTTATACGCTGTAGATGCGGCGAGAGAATCGAGGTGTTCCATGAGCATACCAGTGCGCAGGCCTCCAGATGCATTGGTGTACTGTTCCAGAAGCTCGGGAGACGACGCGAACGGGAGAACTATCTGCGTGTACGTCTCGTGCATATGTCGTGGAGTAGGTGGGTCTGAAGTCGGCGATGAAGCATTTTCCGACGTGGGAGGTTTCGCCGTGCTGCTAAGGAGCACTTCGGACCAGAGACCTCGACTCCGTATTGGCATGAAGCTACAAGTTGATTTGTTCCAAGTCCGGGCCCAGAACGTGTTTGCTTACCTGGAAGCTGGATTGGACTTTTCTCCTAAACGTGCCATTATTCAGGTTGTCGAGAGGCTGGACAGCGATATCTTTACTCACTGACGACCCTCAGCAGGCGGTCCATTGTATCAACATCCTCAGTTTCCAAAGCGGCCGTAACTTCGGTGGACTGCGCCGCGCTATGGAACGGTGATGATGATACCCTACGGCCCCCTCCAGGCGGTGGTATACATCTCCGATTCGGTCGAACGAAGACCGCTTGTGAACGACTCCGAAAGCTGCTGAGAATTTGGCGGAACATGGTGATCAACAAAGTGGCTTCAAGGAGCCCGGCTTACAGTTGCAATGGACGAATGATCCGAATGATCGGGTTGTATAACATAACCTTTCAATCGGAATTTGGAAGCCGATTCCTGCAGATCACAATTTCCTTCTCAACTTGGAACATCGAGCGGGATTCGACACTTGATCATACCCTTTTCAAATCCAAACCCCGAGAAGGTAATATGGTACGGTGTACCGTTCCTCGTGGACAGAATATCAAGTCTGGCGTATTACAGGGACACCCCGAAGACTCGACTGAATTCCTCGGGATATGTATCCACCAAACGAAGATCTAATTCGAATGAGGCAAAAAAATGCGTCTCCTTATCTTTCGACTTGATGACCCTCATGATGGTAGTACACATTGTCAACTTCACGTGTGGGGACCGACTCAACTTATGAAGACACTCTTTCTATACTTAGTGGTACAATTATGAATGCAAGTAATACTACAACTTGGTGCGAATTTCAGTCTCCAGGCTACTGATTGACAAAACTTGAAGCTTGACGATGAGACTTATGGATGCTTCTGAAGCCAGTCCCGGACACGTCCCATCAAATCGGCTTTTTTGCCTGTCACGGATTGCCCTTTATTCTTGAGGAACTCCTTGGAACAATGGATAATAGTCAGACAGGGAATTTCATCACGGAAAAGTGAAAGTTGTCAACGAACCTTTAACTGATCGACCCGAAGCTACAAAGCACGGTGGAATGTTAGCAAAATACAGCGGTGAAATTATATCGACCCACCTTATCCAGCATATCCGACTCGTACTTGCTCCTAACCTCAGCTTCATCGACGGAAATATCCTGAAGATGTGTCAGTGGTATGAAACGATCGCTTCAAGGATGGAACGTACTGCTTTCCTCTTGGTGCCTGTTATGAGGACGACATTGTTGAAGTGCTCGTCCTCCGCGAGTGCCTTCTTCCACTCCTTTAATAGGTTTCCCGCTCGCTGTACACGCAATGAACCACTTTAGCGATGGCAATATCTTTGTAAGTGACAACACATGCCTTATGGATCATATCGTACTTTGGTCGTGTCAAATCTTCGAACGACTCAGCATCGAATTCTTCTCTGAATGCGCTCGCCTGTAGTTGGGCATTGTGGTACGCAAGTGCTACAAAAATCAGTAAAAAAGGGGATGGAGGTTAGAAAGGCAAGAGAGTCACAGGGATTGGGGTATGAATCGGGTTCAAAACCATTCTTGATCAACAATTTTTCTACCCATACTTTCGCTGCATCTTTGGAAGGTGCTGAGGCTTAATGATGCATCGAACATCAGACATAAAGACGAGATTAAACGCAACAGATCCACCATACCTCTGAATTCTTTCTCCAGCGGAGGCGCCCTAATGTCGTCTGCGAACGGAAGAACGATGAGATGAAAGCCAGCCGGTTCGCTCCATCCGCCTTCCTCCACCTTTTCTGCCTAGGAAACGACGTATATTTAAGTAGTATCGCAGATGAGTTGTGTATAGCTATTACCTGTGGTAACATCGCACAAAACACTGGACTTGAATTACGACGAACAAGAACACGGGCCAACCCAATTTTCTTCTTTTCGAGCATCTTCTGGAGCAGGGCGCTGAACGTCCGCTTGCTCCCAGAATATTTCTGAGAGAAAATTATGAAGGGACTGAAGATACAGGATCGTCGTTGAGTCTTACCAGCTCGTCCGGATATATAAAAAGCGAATGCTTGACATTATCTTCGAAAGCTAATTCTTTCCTACTCTTGAATCCCAGCAGTTTTATTCCTGCAATGGTCATGTAGTCGACTGAAGCACGATGCTTCCCATTTTCACGCACCTGGTTCAAGCCCCATAGTGTGGAATGATTGAACCTCTTCCGCGGTATAGAAGGGCTAATTCATGTCAGATATATGAACGTGAGAAGCACAGAGACATCACCCTTCGACCAGCTCTCACTACCCGCGATCCCCCAAGTCCAATTTTCTTGTCACCGTCGGCAGGTTGATCTGCACCGCCAGAAAGTTTCATGCCAAACAATGCCTTGTTCCGATCAACCTCCGCACCCTTTTCCTATCAGAGTTACGCTAAGAGTAAACCAGAAGGAAACAATTAAGGTAGTATTAACCCGTACCTCATCGATGTAGGCAGTCCTGCTAGTTACCACCTCCAACTTGTTACCCAAGTCAACAAAATATTTGTGCGACCCTTTCTTTTGTTCCGTCACCAATCCGTACCTGACGGGTTAGAAAGGTTGGACCCAACGTAATTTTAATTTAACGATATACGGACCCTTTTACCCCAATCGTAAATCCTTTGCCGAGCTCGAGCGGAATGCTGAACAATGCGCGCTTTGGTTGTTCATGAAAGCGCATCTGTTCAAGAAGGTCGTCCATTCTTGTAATTGATATTGAATCCGGGAGCACCCCAGAGTCCTCCTGTTCGTTCCCAACAACATTGGAAGGAAGGACTGACTGAATTGCAATTCCCACCGTTGGTCGGGTGATCGAGGGCAAGTGTGTACGACAAGACGTACCGAGTAAAATTTGGTCACATCAAACGGTTTTTCAGGGGTGGAGACGAAAAATGGTTCAATTTGACACCCAGACTGCGTGAGATCCTATCGTGCCGTCAGCTACACGTATCTTGTCATAACAGCCATCATTTACAATGAGTGTCGTTCTTGCTGAAGTCAGCAGTTTAGTATTGCCTGGGTTTGGGTTGTCATCATCGGTGATGAGAAATACGCGTTTTGATGCCGTCTTTGGTGCACTGATTGATGGAGGTGGAATGAGTTTCACACACTACGTGACCGACATAACACAACCTATCGCGCAACACCCAGTTGCAACTCATGAATACGTCCCCCATGGGTATCTTATTTCCTTGGAGAGGAGGGGCCTTGTTCTTCAAGGTATCAGGATCCCCGCGAGCCTCTTCCCCGTAGAGAATCAGTGGGCTGCTGACTTTGCAAGAAGATGACACCAACCATCGATCAAACCCATGAGTTCTTGTACTGACGGCGCACTAACGGGTGCCAGATGCTGGTAGATAAAAGTACCCTTCTTAATCTCGGATGTACGGGTGTTGCTCTCGTTCCGCCGTGACTGCACGAAAATATGAATTCACTCCCAAACATTTCGCTATCATGGAAACTCACTGTATTGAATAGAAGGATTCCAACCCAGTCGTTTGGTCCTGAAATGACCTTCTTCTTCTGCACCTGCATTGCGGCGTCGAGGGCGGACAGGAGGTGAGATGTTTTCACGTCCTCATAGACGGGATCATCTCGAAGCTCTTGCATGGACTCTGAACAGTCAATGCAGAACAAGATCACGTCGCGTTTCCCTTCAAAAAACTGGCCGAAAGTGTGGTAGAACAATCATATAACACACGCCAACGTACTGAAGTGTCTTGCAATTCTTCTTCTTCCTCTTCAGGGAGGACATTCCAGTCATCATAAGGAGGCATTATTCCAGATACAAAACGGAGGTAAGCAACTACGACACGTAAGAATAGTTGCTGGAGATGAAGGTCGCAGACAAGTCAGTTCACGAAGACGCGCCTCGACTTGTGACACAATCACGAGTCACATGACACGGCCCCTAACACAGCCTTCCGATGCTGACTCAGAGCGTGCGCTGGCCTACTTGCGACATGCGCAACCCCTTTCAAAGTTTCATAGACCTTGTAGCTGTTGAAATGACCCCACAAAACCTGCCTCAAATGCGACAGATTCGTATAACAGAACTCGTGGACCTACCTCAGCAAAAAATACGCACCGATGATGACATCGCAGCATGGAAGCGAACGAGGGGATATCGCGATTATTGGCTGTTTTTGTTGCGGCTTAATGAAGCGGTCATAGGATATCCTATACAGCAGGCGGATGAGCCATGCGGTCCAGTAAGTTATCCTCAGTCCTTTACTACTCTGGCAGATTTAATCCGAATCAGCCAATAACTGCTCTGCTCTCCATGTTAGACACACTTGATGGGTGGATCGATGACATCCCGCCACTTCAGTCACCCCAACGATTTGGCAATCAAGCGTTTCGAACCTGGGGTGACCGTTTGACCCAGGCACGTCTTATTGACGTCGAAAATGTCGACCCCTCATCCTGTCACAGAGATCCGACCAACTTCTGTGCGAATTGTTGGGCAAGGACATGCGTACAGTCATTCCCTATTTAAAGCCGTTCCTGTTGACCTCTTTCGGTTCTTTTTTGCGATTGGACTATGGGTCAGGACATGAAACGTCCTTTTCCATGTTGCTTTGCTGCCTCTCTCTCATCAGGTTCCTCGATCCTTCACCAGAAGCGGAACGCACTCTGGTGCTGCGGGTATTTGTCCGTTATATGAGGTTATGCTGGAGACTCCAAGATGTCTATAGGCTTGAACCAGCAGGTAGCCACGGCGTCTGGGGCCTAGATGATTATTGCTTCCTTGGTTACGTCTTTGGGAGTGCTCAGTTAAGAGGTACGATCCAGACGACAGTTCAAATGAACACTGTACTGACCTTTCCAGACCAAACGGAGTTTCCCGTCTCCGCCATCCTTCGTCCCGCTCTACCACAAGATAATTTGTACTCCATGTGCATAAACCGCATTCACCAAGTCAAACATGGACCATTCCATGAACATTCGTCCCAATTGTACGCCATTGCTACTGGCGTCCCAAACTGGGCCAAGGTAAACTCGGGTCTACTCAAAATGTACGAGGTAAGGGTGCTCTTACCCTCTGGAAGACTTGCGAGTGATTCACGTAAATCATAGGGAGAAGTGTTGAGTAAACGGGTTGTTGTCCAACACATGCCTTTGGGGGGTCTTCTCTCGTTAGAAGAGGATTAGGTCAATCAATATACTTGATGCCTTTATTGAAGCTCGCGGGGAAGCCAGAAGAGCCTCGTTAGAGGGTTCCTGGAAGGTCAACAGAAGCCAACTCACTGATAGGCTCGAACTAGAAAGTGTTCAAGGTTCAGGGCCCTCGCCCTTGATTCGTGACTTGATAGGTTTGGTAGCATATGGACTATGCCACAGTTTGGGGTTAATTTCATTCAAGTTTTCCACACGCACTGAAGTCCTGCTGGCAGGTGGTGTCCAAAGCTTATTCAGTGCTGCGGAGGTGACCTGCAGAACGCTGTTCACATGCCCATGTCACCGACACCGACGGTGTTCCTGTGCTGACTGAGCGGTATTATGCCCATCATCCGTGTTGTCTGGTCCAATGGGACATCATCCTGTCAATGCTGGGCTCCTTGAGAAGTATTTCAGTCGATGACGGTCTTGGGGAGCTTGCAGCTATTTCCAGATACGACCAAGCCCAGGACAGACATGCCTGCATCGGCTCGGCGGACCACGCAAGAATCTTTGTTTTGGTATTTCATTCCCCAAGGAAATGGCACTTCATATCCGTGTGCAGTGTTGAGCTTTGTTGCCCTATCTTCGAATAGGACTAGCTCCACAGTTACATATTACATGGGACCCAAGGGACACTAGTTTGCCAACCTGTGCGGCATGTGTTCTCCTGCCATCGTCCCGAGGACCCAAAACTTACAAGCTTTTGTTTCTGGTAGCCTCCCTGGGTTCCTATATATAGTAGCTTTCCTATGCCAGTCTGCCCTCCCAAATGCCACCACGTACCATACTGGTTTAATCCCTGCATGGTGAACCTGAGCACGAAGTATGCCCTGACTTCCTCGTATCTATCCTACTTATAATATACACTAAAAAGCATCCATGACCCCGGTGCGGTGTTCATTGCCCTTCAATGCTAGTGGTCTGTAGTACATGCCTGGTGACTCGCTTGCCAAGTTTGTATATCTTGGGCAAATTGACGAGTCGAGCAGTCCTATATATACATAATGAATCGGCCCGGCCGACCAGCGTACTATCCGCGCACTCGTATTGGTCAAACCGAGCAAGGTTCGAAGGTTCTTTCGCCTTCTCTGTAGAACAGCCCCCGGAGCGCCTAGTGCCGACAACACAATTCGTGAATCGTGCACACTCCCAAGTGGCACCAAAACCTGGGGTCTGACTGTACATACTTCAACTGGACACTTTGGTCTTCTGGGAATGCACAACGTCGGCCCCACACAATCTCCCCCAACCCGTGCAGTCAACATTACAATGCGGTCCATGAGTCGCGGATGATCGCGATGATCGGATAAGACCATAATGCTGTGATCATCATGCAAAATGATTCATACTAGTACGCGGCCAGATAGTAACAAACTAATGATTTGTGTGGCCGAAGCACCCACATATGGGGTTCGAAGGGGGACCGAGAAGGCCCAGGGATTTTTATTGTATTGAAGGCGCGTTCCTTCTGATTTCAGTCTCCATGCGGTACACACGTTTTCACTGGACAGACAGGGGGCCTATAAATTGGTTGGATAATCCATTCATGCGGCGATAAGTACACAATGCCTACTGGGTTTCAGGACGATCCCCTTATGTATCCACCCTCAATGACTCCAAGCACTGTGTGGCCTTGGAGGCTTCGGGCACAAGCCATGTTGACAAAGCTGTTTGACAACTGTGCTGCACCCCAAGATGTGGATTGCGGCAATTGAGTTCCACAAAGATCCGTCGGCCACTGGCAGAAGCAATACAGTTTGGATGGGTGGCGTGAGTGGCAAACTTTGGTCTGACTGGCACCTTGGCTGACTGATTAGAGTTCATGTACACAACGTGCATCATGGATAAAACAAGCACCGTCTGGGGAGGTTCTACAGGCTCATCACATTAGGGTGGCGAAGCTTATCCTGGAGTGGTCTCCCGCCAGCGAAGTCCACACTTAAACAGTCAATTTGGACCCGGGGATTAGGTTGAGAAGGCACGACTCGAGGAAAGTTTCGTTGGCAATGTACTCAATATAGGTTTCACTGCGCTGTGCAAGGGCAAGGCGGGAAGTAAGAAGTCGATGCTACTCCGCTCCTTCCGAACGGGGTACCAGAGGCCGCATGGGGTGGAGGGACGTTATTCCGAGAAGCCAACTATGATAGTCTCATACTATCAATGCCGAAGTCGAGATGCTGATACCGTGTAGGTATGTACAGATGATAATCTGCTCCATACGACCGTTTGCAAAGACTTGGGCGTGAGCGAAGCGCCTACTGGCGACGATAAGAAGGTGATTTGTGGGCTTGGCTTCTTGGTCCTTGGACCCTTAGCGTCGGTTTTTGTAGATCCCGACGAGGGCTGGGCAGCATATCCACATGATACATACAACCTGATGTAACACATACGCATGGACTCCGTGTGTGTGCTGTAAATCCTTCTCCGAGGATAATCCGAATCCCCCTCTAAATGGTGGGATCGCGAGCAAGGCTTAGTACCAGGGACGCAGGCACGAGTACAAGCATTTGAACGCGTGGAAAAACGCCACACAACCCCATGCCCTATTGACCGTCATGACCCTAGTAAAGTTCCCAAGACTAAAGGCGTTTGTACAACCCGATTGTGAAACGGCTCCACTTTCATCCAAGATCATAATGCACTGTGCCCACGCCATGTCTCGGGTGCCGCCATGTTTCGGGAGGAATGGGTTCCTCCATCGCGCCGAGCTGATTCATCGCAGGTGTATATAGAAGAAACCGACATCGACGTGTGTTGGCGTGAAAGGGCGTCTCTCGAGAACTGGGGGGGGCTTGACCCGACGGGTGCTGCCAGGCAATATTATGTAGCGAGACGTACACATATGTACAGCGACCTAAATCTAGAGTCTTCTAGTACTATGGCTGTCCATTCTGCGTGCCGTATTATTTTTATTTCCGTTTCACGAACCGACCTGCGGATGGCGGCAGTGAGATATGATGCTGAAGAGACCCGTTGGTGGGGGGCCGATAACTAGGTTTATAACACATACCGGAACTAATCTGTGCATTCCCTGCGCCTGTGATTCGTCAAATCACATAGGGTGATGCATCGCACCTTCGATTCCATGAATGAATCGGACAAGTTTAGAATCGCATCACAGTATACCCGCCACTGACAGGTATGCACTCGCAATAACAAAGGGTTACGTTTTCCCAATTGGCAACACGCACCGTGTATAGTTTCCAGGAGGCAAGAGCAAGACCAGTAAAGCGCTTGAGCATACGTATGCATGAAACGCATCGTATTATGTAATCGAGCAGATATCGGACTGGAGCGGAATCACAGAAACAGCAAGTGCTATTAACATGTGCCGGAGAGATGACCGATGTCGAAATCGAGGCTGTCAGCGAGGTCGAGAAGATTAAACGTCTCTCGGAAACTCAGCAATGATACTCCTTTTGGTTAATCGAAATGGGGTTATGCTGGATCCGTCCACCCCGAGGTTTTCTTAGGCCTATTTCCCTAATGGCTGTACGGACTGCGGAGCTAGACTCCAAATGGCGAAATGATCGCAACTGGCTAGTATGGGCTGGACTCGGACCCTGGCAGAACGCCATGCCCCCTCCAACCAGCATTGGCAGTGCAAGGCTACCACTTTCATTCCCGATAGCCTGCCACAGTACACCAGCGTGTTTCGATAACGGTAACCTGGGGTGCGTAACCCAAACCATAGTAGTTTGTCCGTCGAGTCGGCGCCAGACCACATTCTTCTTACTAAGATCCTGTTCTTTGACATATATGATGCGACTCGATCGGAGAAGGTTACTGCCTCGGTTCAGAATTGTACCGAGGGTTTGCTTTGATGCATAGGCACGACGAGGGCCCACAGAAGACTGGACTGGCATCCTGGTGGCTGATGCTTATCTGCGAACACAACCCTTCCCAATTGGAATGAAAGAATGAAGAGAGAATGAATGGAGAGCAGAACATACAACATGAGAAGCCATAAACTTCGACGAAGCAGTGCATGGGTAGGTATGCTTCGTTGATGTCGCCCAGGAAGATAGAAAGTGTGGATAGTTCGACCAGTTCGACGCCGTCGCATATTTGCAACATCAATCGGTGATTGATCAACGGTTCTCCGTGGTGTGGCACACTGTCGAGCGCATTATACATGCCTGTGCCTTGCGGCAAAACCTCGGTGGAGACGTTTATCAATCATAGGCGGGTGGGAAGAACGTACATTCACCATGTTGTCAGGTTGATTGGGATCTCCGGTGGCGGTGAGCGGGTAACCAGATGGCGGCCTTCGTCTAGTGGATGCTGAGTTGATTACATCAACGGAAGCTTGAGTCCTTCCGAGTAGAAGTTGGTGCTGAATAACGTCGACATGGGCTTGAGCGCGTGCGAAGGCCGGGGACTACAAGGCACCACTTGAATGAAACAAGAGCACGAGAAGACATGGGATCAGCGTCACCAGCCGGCCGCCGATTGGGTGCACTTGTGGGGCACTGTTGTGGCGGGATAGGTAAGTTCATAAACATAGTATTTCCGAGGTTCCTGCGAGCAACAAGAAGAAGAAAAACGCTGAGAAGGGAACGCTTATGGAAGAGGTCCTGAACCGCTTATCGTTGGGGTGCGACAAGTTGTCATCTCGGTACCGATTTGCTCCGATCTGGAGTGAGATTCCCATGCAAGAGAGGGACGCCCGAATAAGTTAAGGTTTGGTAACCCCGGTCGAGGGATTGGACCTCGCTGAAGTTGAACGCTTCGTTCAGGGTGGATCCGGATCAAAATTCGAGAAATCGAGGGTCGCGAGTAAATGTGATCGACAGTGTGCTTCTGAGGCACCCATGAACTCATCGAAGCCAAGTAGGCCAGAAATGGATATATTGCTTCCCCTTGCCTCGTCAGTGCAAGCCAGTCGACCACCCTCGCCATCGTGGGCTATTAGCTATCAGGAAAACCTTGTCGTGCCACCAACACGTTTTCGTGTACACACCGAAAGCCATTAACCACCTATGGCGAAATGGCGGCAAGCGCTTAGACGTCGATTAAGCAAGGGTTCCCATATAGCAACCGAGTCGTCTCGTCCGCAGTGTCTCCATAGTGGCTGAAACCTCGCACCGAGGGTCCCAGCGGTGGTCGCTGTGCGGTGGCCAGGGGAAGGAAGACAAAGTAAGGCCCCGCGAAGAGTTTTGTTTGTTTCGGAAGGTCGGCATCCCTGCTGTATTTAGCTGCCCTGATCGTGAATCCTGCCGGTGCCGCGTTTGGATGCGACCGAAGATGCTCGATTGAAGTTTTCCGTTTCGGGAGCATGACGACGCGATGGCCGGGCGGGCGATCCCAAATAAGGCAGGATGTGTCATGGTTATCTGGGCTCAGTAAGGGGTGTTTATGGAATTTACACGCGTATGTCACGGATTTATCTCGATGACAAAAACCGCCTCGTCGACGTGGCCGGAGCACAATCAGATCCATCATTTCGCATTGCTAAATTTGCCATGCGCAGACATGGAGCGTTCATTTGCCAATTGCTATCGCTTCCCTTTTCTCCCTCCTCTTGTCTTATTTATTCCTGGTCCATCCCGGCCACCTTCTCTCCGGATCCCATCGCTTTCCCCCCCTGCCCTCCCCACACCGTCCCCCATCCCCCCCGCTGGACATGACCTCCGGTGTCTTGCATGTGCGTCGTGTCTCTGCCGCATGTTTGCTGAGCTCACCCCACCTGCCCCTTCCCAAGGACCCCATGGCCGCCACACACCAGACATCCGCCGCTGGTCCTCGCTTTCGTCCCTATGCAAGCCAGAAACACCAAGTAACCAAGGGCCGCTACATCACCAGCAACGATCCTCGAGGCTACATGTCAGTCGTCCCAGCCCCGCCTTGCTCACCACTCACCCCTCCCCAGCCCCGTCTACGAGTACCCACTCAACAACCAGTGGATCATGATGGACATCGATGACGGCTACATTCTCTGGACTGGCATCTGGAAAGGTGCGTACATTCCCTCCCGATCGTCTCTGTGCTGCTCACGCATGGCAATTCAGCCCTCGGCAATTCCAAAGGTCCGCTATCTCAATCCATGTTTCTTGCTTCCGCGCGCTCAATCAGTCCTTCCTCGTAGCTGACATTGTCAAGATGATCGACTCCCAGCCTGACCTGGCATCCGTCATCCGTCGAGTACGGGGTGGCTATCTCAAAATTCAGGGCACCTGGATGCCTTACGAGGTGAGCACAGGCTAAGCTCCTCATTTCCACCGCTTTGTTCTAATCCCTTTCCAGGTCGCACTACGCCTTTCTCGGCGGTGGGTTGTTTTCTGCATAACCAGGTCGCTAGCCCCTTATTGCGTGTTTTCAGAGTTGCATGGCCCATCCGTGACGATCTAATCCCACTCTTCGGGTGAGCCTTCCGTTTTCATTCCCCTTGTTCCCAAACTCACACTTGTGTTCCTTAGTCCCACGTTCCCTAGTACCTGCCTCTCGCCGGACCAAGCAGGTTATGGCCAGATCGTGGCAAACGCCACCGGTCGCCGACGACCTCGGCGGACTAATCAGCCGGCTGCCTCTGCTTCCGCCAGCGGACCACAGTCCTCATTGTCATCCTGGTCGACCTCCATTCCTGTCATGCCCGGTCCGAGCACCCTCCATCTCAGTTCGACCTCGTTCCGTTCTGCCTCAGACCCAGAAGCACTGCCTTCACACACGGACGGCTATGCATATCCATCTCACCGGTTGCCTCAGCACACCGATGGTCACCAGTTAAGCCCTCCCCTCCGGCGGGGTTATATCACCCCCCCTTCATCTTCGGGTTCTCCTCTTGTCCGCGAACGCTCCACTCGGTATTCGCCGTATCCTGCTTCAACAGTAGCGGCCACCCGCAAGTCATCCGCATCAACATCGGATTCCATATCTATGGGATTCCCATCGATCACACTGCACGATCGCCCCTCAGATTTGAGTGGCGCAAGCAGCAAACTCCCGGGCGATCAGATCAAACTGCCACCCATTCAGCCCCTAGCCCCTCCCCGCAGCGTTAGCAACCCCTCCTATGCGCTCCCCCCAATTTCTGCGCTAGAAGATCTCCGCGGCATATCGTCGCAAGACTCCACTGCTGTTTTGCGGCGCCTCAAGATGGATGACGATCGAAAGCCAGATGCCGGTACCGACAATATACACTGGTCGAGACAGCGAGCGATCTCAACCTGCGACGCTGTATCCAGGTACGTAGTAATTTCCCCTTGATAAGTAGTTGTTTTGATCCCTGACACCCCAATCATTGCACAGGGTTTCGAATTCGTTGTCATATCCCACACCGATGCCAAACTCCTGGCCTGGTCAGAGCACTTATGGAACTAACGATGGAGGAAGCAGGGCTTATGTTTACGCTGAACAGAGAAGCACCACCTATCGTGGGAGAAGCCATTCCTCCCATGCCCCTCCTCATGCGCGTAGTGACGGCAGTGATCACGGCAGCAAAGAGGACATCATGTCCTCGCAACACCGCCGTCCTTCCCCTGGGCCCGAGCGGAGCCCCAGGGTGCGTGCTTCTCACGGTGCGGGGAGCGTGGGCTCGGCAGGGCGACTTTCGCCTGTGCCTTCATCACCGAATCGACCATCACTGCCTTTCCGCGAAGAGGGCGACACTTCGAGACGGTCTGCACCCATCCGAACGTGGTAGTCCAACCCACGTAGGTTACCATTCGCACATGCTAACTTTTTTTTTTTACTTGCGCGCATTATGCGTTTTAAATCATGTCGTTATTATTTTTTCTTCTTCTCAGGTGCGGTCGGCCATTATTAATATACCCTCCCCAATGTAATACTACGCTTCACTTCGTCTTTCGATCATGTCCAGCGTTTTCCTCCTGGTAAAGGCACCGGAATGCATTTTTTTATATACATCCACAGTACTTACCTGTCGCTCATAACCTCCACCATCACTTGGCATCAATGTTATCGCTCGTAGTACACATGCATTCATAGCTCACTGGTTTGCCCTTATGTATTATATTCACTCCTCGGTATGTGGAGCCTGCAGGTTATATACATGTACGCACTGCTAGTGTGATCGCCTTTCAATCTCGTCTGACATTTCTGAACACTGGGCTAATATTTTGCCTTGAGATACACCCGCGAGCATCGCCTCGCTGAGCGCCTGTTCGGTGGGCAATGGCTGCGCGCCGGCCCGTTGGGGTAAGCTGACTTATCCACCACACGTTATCGTCCGACTGTTTCGAATACCGAGGATCATGTTGTTATCGCTCACTGTGAAGTGTAAGTACGTACTGTGTAAGGTCGCGACAAATACCACACAGGCATGTATATGGGATTTGAAGGACCTTCTTTAGCTATGTACAGCCCAGCGGGTGACATATGACACTGACGGGTTTGGAAGAGGGTGCAGTTGTGAACCATGGAGAGGCGATGGAGCTACAAGGTCTTTCTCACTCCAGAGAGGGACACTAGTGTATGTGCCTGGCTACACGCCAGGTGGAGCATCGAAGAAAATAGGTTGTTAACGTTGGGGTCGTCGGCTCAATTGTAAGTGGTCATATCGACGCGGCACGCTAGCCAATTATATCCAATCGGTAAAACAAATTAGTTAAATGAGATTGGGTGTCAGTATGAAGTCGACATATCAGGCACGTAAAGGCATTACTACCGGGTACTGCAAGGTTCCCAGGTCTCAGACGAATTTTTTTTTGTGATTGAGGTATACAGAGCACAAACAATGATCAGTGGAAGTCGCATTGTACCGACGGACATGCATGCGTACCGTGAAAGTACCCTAGGTTCAAGCCGCAGCAAGTCCTTGTCATCATTCCTCAGCTGATAAGTATGCAATGCATTTGCATCAGGCAAGGCGGAAGGCACGTACGTACCACATGGCACGATCATTCCCTCGTCCTTCTATTCTTCAGCGGTCGCCGTGTGCATGCTGTCCGGCGTCATTGACCAAAGGCTGTAGTACCAGGGCCTACCAGCCCTTCCTGCTCCGTTGGCAGACCGTTGCTGTGAGGATACCCCGTGTTCAGGTACACGTGAACGGATAAAGGCGGGTGTCGGGAGCTGTTCTTGTCAATGGTGGCTGTCAGCAACGTCAAAAAGCACTTCGAAGCAGGCAGGCCTACGTATGACTACATCAGGCCAAGGAAAACTTTGACATTTGTGAACGATGTCACGCGGGGACAAATGGGCCTAGGACCCCCACCCATGTCTCCTTTTTTTGGTCCAATTGGAAAACGGTGTCCCAAGTCATGGGTTCCCATAACCCAACCAAACCAGTGCACGGATTGGTGAGCCGGTGCACTGCAGGGGGAAAGGGCAAGTTCATAAATGGTTATATCAAAGCAAGAAAAGGAGACCAAGGTATTACTATAATGCTGGCCCGTGCGCGCAGGTTGAGATTAGGTCTCCACTTTATACTTACAGTGCCAGTGCAGCGCAATCATGACGCAAGGTGGTCAGGGCAAACCTTTTGAAGGGTGGCGGCGGCAGGGTTCAAGAAATTGTGGTGGCGCATCACAAGGTGAACATGCATGCATTGAAACCGCGAGGCTCACATGGTGTGCAAGGCATTTCGGGAGTAAAAAAAAACAGTTGCTGCTGAACATTCTGGACGGTCAAAAATGACAGGGCATTTGATGGGCATCGCGGGTAAGCTAACGGTTGCTATTGCTTACCGCCCAGAGGAAAATAAAATAGCCATGATGACAGGCGAGACGACATGATCTTGGGTATGGCACTGGTATGGCGTGGTCAGTGGTTAATACTTTTATGACCTGTTGCGCCTACCCGCCAAACCTGGGGCTCGGCGGGTGCCGCGAAGACAGATATATCAAGTACACGGGCGCACCGTATCTGCTGTGAAACATCTAACATACTTCATTTTGCATTTCCCCTGAGCTGGCTTTGTGATCAGACTAATTTTCAAACAGCGAAGTAAACCTTAAGTCAGAGAGCGAGGATCCACATTTCCGAGGAGCGCTGCCAGGACTGAAAGGGGTCTGAGTCGCATGACGAAATCCATGTCTAGGTCGGGCAGTCCTGTCTGGCTAATTAGCATATGACACTAGCGGCATCAACCTTGGTTTAGTTAGATCAAGGAAACAAGGTGCTGTCATCTATGCCACCACCGATACGGTCGCTTTCAAGATGCAAATTAGTTGGAAAACTCTTCAAGGGGCCCGTGCGGCTCTCAGGCTTCCCGAGCTATTCGGATCGCCCACCCGTCTAGGGGAAGGAGTTGCCCAGCGACATGGATGACGAATACTTCTAATTGTGGGAGTCAAAAAAAATCATCGAGAGCTATGTGATGTGCTACTGACTCTACTCCGTGCATTGAAGGGCGTTTACCCCAGAATATAATCGTTTTTTCCCTCCGTGGCGCTTTAGATACTGCTGTTGGAAGTGAAGGGTGCGTTACCCTCACTGACAAGGAATGGGTTATATGTTCCACAGTTGTGCCGGGTGTGACATGCCTGGATCTGTGCAACGAGCCTCTGGTGCAACGCTACTCACCTGTCGTATACGTACAACGAATATGTCTCAGGCGAGGTGGTCAGCTGGGTCTTCCAACGGATCAGCGCTACTGAGGTGAGTTTGATTCCCTAGATTGATGCCAAGAACACCACAGGCAGGATTTGGCGTCTGGACGGATTGTCAACAAAACAAAACTCAAGTGATATTTGGCAACCCAACAACTTTTCAATAGCACTGGAATAGCTTGGCTCAATGGGAATGAGGAAGTTGGGATCGAGGAAGAATGTATTTCCGTGGACAGGGCAGGTGTTATGGCCTATCAGCCAATCCCCCAAAATCCACCAGGCTAAACAGGTTGTCACATATTCCCACAGTAATCTACAACCAGGCCTACTAGTACTAGGAGGCTCGCGCTCATGAGCCATAGCATATGTATGTACAGCAACACTCTTTCCAAAGCCATTGCAAGCTGAGAAGATCACGGCTGAAATTCGGAGTTGTGAACCAAACATCGTGCTTGAAATTGGAGAGGAGGATTAGGCCTACTCTTTGGAGGTTCGTTTCGGCCGCTGGAACTTGGGAGGACGAGAAATGGCTTCCCGACAGTGACCAATAAGCAGAGAGTCATGGTTGAACGTACCATCTTTTGGATCCGAAAAAAAAAGCTGCTGCCATAAAGCCATTCTTGGTGCCTCGTCGATGACTTACCAATTATCTCCAAGCCTATCCATGCTGGCGCAAACTCAATAAACTGACGCGATAGCTACCACAGGCCACCCAATCGTTGAAATGGTCCGAATCCATCCAGTAGCATCGCCTATATATTTAGACATTGCACTGCCACCGCGGATTATGTCAGACCCGCCCTCTGAGCAGTGAGCCAACCATTTCAAGAAAAGTTTTGAATCTCAAACCTCAGCTGTTGTCACCAGTGGATCGCGTTGGCGTGTCAACCATTCTCTCTTTAAGCGCTTGGACGGAAGGGTTACAGTCTAGTGGTGGGGTCGAAGAGATTCCGTTACAATCCATCAGACCAACTGCAGGAGTTGTTGAATCGTCCAAGGCATTTGCCATGAAGTTTAGGTGTGCCATTTTGTTAAGAGTACAGTATTCATCCACATCCCCTAATTTTCAGTGCAGCTCAGCTCTCAAATTTAACGCCGTCGCAGAATGGTGGGACGAATACATCGCGTGCGTCACCGTACATAAGTTCATATAGACTACTCGTGCGACTGAGGTATTACAGGTACGACACACTGAAACGATGCATATATCAACTCGAGAAACAAAAATTTGCTCCCACTCGATCTTCCTTTGATTTAGAAGCAAATGAACACACTTCTCTCGTGAACACCTCAAACTCGTTGGCTGCAGACGCTTTATTCATACCGGCACTTGACAAGGAGCTGATAAAAATCGTTTTGTTCTACGAGCATCAGGAGAAGGAACTGATTGATGACCTTGCAGAACTGGAAGAATTAGTCGCTGAGTACGATGCTATGGGTCTTTCAGGTGGAGAGCATTATATGGAGTACGGTGACGATGACGATGACGATGATGACGACGACGACAACGACGACGAACACATTGGTGAACACGTTCGATTTGAACACAGTGCGACGCGCCGTAGAAGGAAGTCGAGCTCCGCTGGGTATGGTCGTAGGAGCACCTCAGGTTTGGTTTTGCGTATGTCTCGTTGAGGCGTACTAATTTTCACTCGCACAGGCACGAGACGAGGTCATAGGCGGAGCATTTCATCCAGTGAGGGTGTTGGTGGAGGACTGGAAAACAGCACTTTGTCCATCCCGCAACGTCCATCGTCCCAGGCGCCTTCGGGATCCTGTGGTGCAAATCCTTCCCGTTCTCCGATTGGACGCCTCTCTGACAGGATTCTGGGGAGGACGGATGGTGCGGCATCCGTTGAAGACGAATCTGTATGGGTAGCAAAGACAAACTATGCTTGGGACATTCAGCTCTTGCTCAAACGCAGGATCACGAATCTTTTCGTTTCATTTTCCTCCCTAAAGTCATATATCGAACTCAACTACTCCGGTTTCCGCAAGATCTTGAAGAAGTGAGTATTAAACCCTGTTAAATCATTAGAAGTGTTGACATCGAATCCAGGTATGACAAAGTGCTGTACAGCGAAGTAAGGTGTACTGTCATACCACTGGGTTCAGTCGTATCTGAACGTTGTTTTAGCTCCAAGGCCGTTACTTGCACGATGTTGTTGAAGCTGCTGTCCCTTTCACGCAAAACTCAAAGGACAAGTTGAATGGCGCGATAAACCAACTGGTCGCGCTTTATGCCAAGTGTGTCACCCACGGGGACCATTCAGCTGCCCACCAACAATTGAAGCTCCACCTTCGGGAGAACATTGCATGGGAGCGCAATACCGTGTGGCGCCAGATGATCGGGCAAGAGCGCCGGGGAGCACATAGTCCCAATGGACTCATTCTTGCCACTGCTTCAGGATACGAAGAGAAGGGAGCTATAAGCATTAAAACGCCCCTTGGTCGTCTTGAGTTGAAGCGGAAGCATATTTATCTTTTGATATCCACCGCAGTGTTCACTTCGTTATTGAACGTGAAAGTGGTTGACAACCCAGAAGCCAACAAATGCTTCGCAATACTCATATTCAGCACGATATTGTGGGCATCGGAGGTAGGTATTTACCCTCCGTCATCCTATGGCACCGTCTAGCTCTTCCGCAGGCCATACCACTTTTCGTTACTTCCACCCTGGTGCCTTTGTTGCTTGTCCTTTTCAGGGTAATTCATGCTGAGGACGGTAGTGTCATGTCGGCGAATGATGCCACAAAGTACGCCGTTCTTTTCTCTCCTCTTGATGGACAAGCAAACCACGATCCAGGTGGATTTTCTCGGTTATGTTCTCGCCTACTATCATGCTTCTTATCGGAGGATTTACAATA
This sequence comes from Scleroderma bovista, assembly GCA_037178675.1. Taxonomy (NCBI): domain Eukaryota; kingdom Fungi; phylum Basidiomycota; class Agaricomycetes; order Boletales; family Sclerodermataceae; genus Scleroderma; species Scleroderma bovista. The sequence continues at coordinate 140,043 of JAYMGJ010000547.1, forward strand.
TCATCGGCTTTGAGCAAGACAAATATTGATCGGATAATGATTACCAGGGTTTTGAGTCTAGCTGGCTCAGATCCAAACACCGTTCTTTTGGCGTTTATGGGTGTGTCCTGCTTCGCAAGCATGTGGATTAGGTCAGTATTGTACCTACTTTGCCGCTGCTTCTCGTTTGAACACCAGCTATACAGTAATGTTGCTGCCCCAACTCTTTGCTTCACTCTCATTCGGGTATGTCTTTTGCTATTGGTTCTTTTTTTTTTCTGACTCTAACCTGACCAGCCTATTCTCCGGACACTGCCTGCTCACGCTCCTTTCGCCCCATGCCTTATTGTAAGTGACCACAATCTGGTATAATGATCTGAATGCAAATTACATTTAGTTGGCAATTGCACTTGCAGCAAATATCGGAGGGCAAAGCTCTCCTATTTCCTCTCCTCAGAATTTAATTGCTCTCCAAGCTATGGATCCTAAACTGGACTGGTCCCGTTGGTTTACCGTTTCCCTGCCGGTGTCCATTATTTCTATCCTTCTTATCTGGCTTCTCCTGCTAGTGAGCTACAGACCTGCGCGTTCTCCTGATGGCGAAGGTGATATTGAAATTAAAACCATCCGCCCTACCAAAGAGACATTCACTTTGAAGCAGTATTGGGTAACTTTTGTTTGCTTGGCAACCATCATGCTTTGGTGTTTCGAACACCAGATTGAGGACTTTGTTGGAGACATGGGTATCATTGCAATCGTACCTATTATTGCATTCTTCGCCACAGGCGTCCTCAAGAAGGTCTGTCTCGTCTTCTTCTGCAAGTACCAAAAATAACGCTGGCAATAGGATGACTTTGAGCAGTTCGCATGGACGATTGTGTTTTTGGCTATGGGTGGGATCGCACTTGGGAAAGGGGTCACTTCCAGTGGGCTTCTCAGCACAGCTGATGAAGTCCTCTACCGGATGCTCGAGGGCAAGCAGTTGTATACCATCGTCCTCCTCCTCTCGGTTGTCGTATTGGTGTGTCACACAGTATCATCAACATGGGAGTGTCTCACTCAATCTTTCAGATTATTTCCACCTTCATAAGTCATACCATTGCCAGCGTTCTCCTTGTCCCGATCGCAAAAGAAGTCGGAAAGAACATCCCTGGTGGAGATAGATCTAACTTGCTCATCTTTATCACGGCCCTGATTTGCTCGACTGGCATGGGTATGCCGGTTTCCGGATTCCCCAATCAAACAGCGTAAGCTGGTCTGTTCGGTATACGTGGTGTTGCTAATTTGGTCTGGCTGAAAGTGCGACACAAGAAGATGACCTAGGTCGATTCTACCTTACAAACGTAGATTTTCTGAAGAATGGTGTACCGGCTAGTATCATCGCGACACTCGTAAGTGCCAGCGTGTTGGATGTGGTAGTATCTGGATTTCTGAATGCCATGCAAGGTTGTCGCTACCGTGGGATTTGTCTTGATGACTCTCATCGGGTGAGTTTCCTATATCGAGGAGGCTATGTGGTGTACTGAATTTCCATCTCACGGATAGCCTTTAATACCACATCTGCGGATGCATTTCGCTGGTGTCAGTTATACCATGGGAAACCCATGTAACTATCAGCATTTGCCAGACTAACATACCAACGATAATTGCTAGTTTTTCACCTTGTCTATATATTCGTTAAGGAATATAGATGTCGTGTGGTTTTCTTCCTGGCTACAAGTGTAAAGCCTGAATTACGAGCGGGCAAGTTCCAAAGGACAGCTATGTAGTCTATGTATTTCCTAATGAGGAAAGTTCAGAAATATGTCCTCTGCAACGCTTTGTGGGTTGCACACTGCACAGTGACCTTAACACTAGTTTCCCTAAGCTAGACTCTCTTCGTAGAGGAAGATAGTCGTTCCTCTAGAAGCCTTAACACTACCCGCCATTTGACGTTGGCGGCGAGGAACAAAATGGCCGATACCCGGGCGTCTTCGCCGGCCTTCTCAGCGAGCAAAAAGCACCAGCCCAATGCTCACCCATACCCAATCAAGACAACCTCATCTGCACTTCTGTCTTGGTCAAATTCATCTCCTCATTCAGTGCAATCCGTCAAACATCATTATGTCCCACTATCTCCTACCCGGGCGCGTCGCGAACACTCGTCGCGTGAGGTGGGTAACCCCACTGGCAACACCGTGCCACGCCCACCGCCGTTGCCTACACCACCCACATATTTCTCCGGTTCTCCTACGCGTCCTTCCTGTACTTCCACGGAGGCCTTTGTAACACCTAAGCGCAAAAGGGCGGAGACTCTTCCCCCTGGAACAACTCATCCTCTCATGAATATAGATAACGATTCTATTCTGAATGGTGACCTGCCCTCGAATCCCGAACAGTGGACGACGGATCAACTCCTTTCCCACCTTTCTACGTCACTTAACGCGGGCAAGGACTTGAAAACGTCTAGCGTAGATGTCATGCTCAATTGGGTTCGCAAGCGCGGCCTTACTGGCCGACAGTGGCTGCGACTCACATATACAGACGTCATCAGGTGGGTATGCACTACTCTGAGTCCCAGTCCTTGTCATACTCAAAAGGACTTCGAATTTTTTAGTACGTCTCTTTCGGATACGCAGAGATCTCGCTTACTGGAGAATTCCCGTACCCTTCGCACGGATGTTTTGCGCGCACATATCGGGGGGGCTTCTGATGAAATTACTGATTCATCCAAGGCTATACACATCCGAAATCGGTCGACCGCGAAATCGTCGCCTTTCCATGGAGATCTCTATGGGATGTCGGTCTCATCTGTTGATTTATCACTACATTCTAGAATGGACTTTTCAAACCCGTTATCACCATCTGTCACCATTAACCCCTCAAACTCGGTCTCCGAATCATTTGTCCAGCGCTACAGCGATCTAGCCCGTATTCGCACCCGGAGGCGAGGAAAGGTCAAAGGCCTGGTCGAAACGTGGGAGCAGGAGCGGAGCCGTCGAGGCAGTATAAGTAGCAGTGGAACTTCTGGAGGCGAAGGGTCGGTATTTGGCAGTGACCCAGAATGTGATGGTGATCCGAAACAGTTCCAAACCTTACAGGACGGGGTATCCGCACCTCTTCACGAGGAGGGTCTGTTGCCAAGTGCAGACACGACGGTCATCGCGAGCAGCCCTCCGCGGTCGTATTCTTCCATTGATGACGATCATGAACCAAGCATGGAAGAGCTACTTCCGTATTTTGGTCCTATCGGTGTTCGTGGCTGGGAAGCTGACATTGGTCTCGGAGAAACTGTGAAGCGCGTTCCAGCTTCATCTGCTTATTCCTCTAACACAAGTCTTGTTAAATTCTTGAACTCCGATGATGCCGTGCAAGAGCCGGATTATATTCGGTCGTTAAAATGGGATGCGGAACGGAAATTTGATAAGGGAGAAAGAAATACAATGGTCCATAAACGTGTCTTCACTGCGGTTTTCACTGACACTTCCAAATCTTCTTGGGACACTGATGCAAGTAGTCCTGTGGACCCGATAAATGCCGACGTCGACATATTGGAAAATGATCTCGTAGCCGGTGTGGATGCAGAAGCTAATGGTGCTCTCCCTTCATTGCATGTTGCACGCTCCGAGAGCACCGAGCAGTTGGGCATCATTTGCTCGCTCGAAACCTCCCTTATGCATACCCGCGCTGAACTGCAGATCTTCAAAGCTCGTCTCGAGGTCATGGAAACAGATCTCACGCGACTTGAGACAGTATCTTCTACCTGGAAATGTCCTGACATTCGCGAACAAGCTTCCAAAAAGGATGTTCAGGTTTCGACTGACGATGCAAGTTCGACTGCACAAACGAATGGCGTTGCGGACATCAGGGACCTTTGGCTCGATTGGCGAGATGCCACTCGTTCACTTTGTGCGAGGGTCAAGAGCTCAGTATATCCCTTTATTTGGCCGGTCATATATCGGTATCATTTGAAGCTTCCCAAGCATCGCGAAGAGAGGCTAGCTCTCTTGCGAGCGACTGGACTGCCGGTGTTGCGCATTTCATCTGTCATCGTGTTCTCTTTCTTCTGCGCGGCTGCTGTCCGCCGAGTCGGGCTCACCCTATGGCTCCGCAAGCGTTGAATGTTCAGACTGCTTTCCTCACCTGTTATCCCTAGTTTGTAGTCATGCTATCTTCAGAGGTATTTATCTCAGTTGCGTGTACCTTTGCTTTCTGACAAAAGCTTTCACACATCTTCCCCCTTTCGTGAACCATGCTTTGATTACTGTAGCTTCTGTGATCCTTTTATGACTGATGATGTTTGATGACATGTCCTTGGACCCCACTCATAGCCACTGCCTACCCGACTTTGTTGTATTCTGACCTTTTGTACTGCAAGGTGTATACCCAGGGTTAATTTTGATTCTGTAGAATGTTCTATCTGTGGCCCTCGATTTTGTCCCTTCAATACAAGGGTTAATAAATTGAATTCAGCTGACTATGCTTTACATAGTACAGAGCTTGACAATGACACAACAATTTACCAACAAATGATAACCATTGCATCTCCTCAGTGCAAACCTTTAAGTGCAGATAGCTAAGAACATTTTTAGTGTAATGAATTCTGCCAGTTCTTAATACAATGACCTTCTGTATGCAGTGCCATGACTAAGTAATGGGTAGTGATGCCCAACTAGTACAGTAACCAGTGACTTGATTGTTGGAGCTGCTGAGGAAACATTTAACACACAGACCTCCTGGGTGCTCTTTGCAATGACAAAAAGAGGCGAATGATTTCCAGTTACAGTGACCTTGTTAAACAAGGTGATAGTTGGTTGAACAGTTGAACAGATATCTTGATAGTGATATCAGGAACTGGAGGTAACATATGTGTGATCAAAGTTCTATGTATATCAACGGCTACACATGCAATTTTGATCATGACGGGGCATTTTGGGTAGTACCATCAAAGATGAAAGGCTGTGCTTTTGGCTGTGACCGAGGCAACGAGAAGATTGCATCCCCTTTTAGTAGCCAAGATCTATCCGAAGGCAGCTCCAAGAGGTCCTAAACGATTGTTGAGACGGTGTGGTACCACACAACTACCTCCCAAATCACTCATTCACCTTGTGTTTTCAATGTTCGTAGTAGGTCAGTGATGATGCTTGGTCGTTGAGTGCCACTGAGGTGGTTGAACTTTTTACATTTCCATTATTTGGAATAACTATTCTTGATCAATGCATGCTGCCTCGTGCTGCGCATTCCCCTCATTTGTTCAGCCAAGTGTCGGTATCACTATGATATATCTTGTGAAGTGTGCGAAAGCATTTCATTATGGACACAGGTTTCGTAGCCTTCGAATGGTCATTATGCACTGCCTTGCAATCGTTTCATTCGCTATTTGCATAACTCCCGATCTAATCCACTGTGCTGATGTTCATACTAATAGGATGGCAGGAAGAAGACTCTGGGTATCCATTCCGCCCCAGGGATCCAGGAGACCAATCGTTTCAGGTTTGACAGCAGCACAAGAATGTCCCAGTCTTCCGATTATCAAACAATTATATCGGCGTTCATCGAGTATGTCCGACCCCAGTTCGTTCTCGTGGTTGGCATAACTCCGTTCTGCGCATGTCTGGTGACACTGCTGGCGATGCTATTCGCGTTCTCTACTCCATCGTCACGGAAACTTCTGGTGTTCAAACTCAACGTACTCGCCATCTGCATCGCATTGGTCACTGGGACGTTGAATGGCTATTTGAATGCGTTGGGGGTGTTGGAGCCGTTCTCGCCTATGCCGTCGTTAGGCATATGCTTCACGTTCGCATTTTTTGCTCTGCTCTCTCCCTTGTTTTATGATTCGATACTTCTCTATCGTCTCCTTGCTTTCTACCCGGTCAATTCCACCCCGCTGCGTACCGTAGCAAAAGTCCTTGTGCTTCCGATATGCGTCAAGGTCGGACGGCTAGTGCTTGTGGTACGTCTGCGCATTTCTGCACGTGCTTGCAGCAACATCCTCATTGATTATAGTTGTTGTTCTTGCACAATTACTATGCTGGTTTTGCGGAATTCGGTCCTGTAGCGGACTGGTTTAAAAACCACTATATCACTGCTGAGTGGGCGTTGCAAGTGGTCGACAACATGTCAGTAAGCCTCGTTCCTAGTGATCATTGATGGTCATCTAACACTGCGTAAGGTACTCATCAGGCTTCTTCCTGTATAAGCTATATTCTCACAGCTCCAGGGTATCAACAATCAAATCAAGTACGTTCCATCTTCCCTCTTACTCCGTCAAAGTTTTGCGAACCTGATGTGGCTCAAGGTGGTAGCTTTGGACGCCGAATAAGGCAGATATTCTTGATCTCAGCTGCTAATTTCGTTTTCCCTGTTATATTCAACATTGGGCAGATCATATGCATCACGACGGACTCGTCATATCTTACGACGACGATGCTTTTACTTGTTAATGGGTATGTCAGCGTTATCGGAGTGTTGGGTGCGACTATTTGGGCTTCTGGAACGGCCCAAGCCCATGTCCCTCACCGTGCTCAGATGCATGGTGGCGGAGGTGACGGACCGGCGGGCTTGTCTCATGGTAGAAATCCATCGAGCAGTGAGCGGACGTATACACCCTTCATGAATCGTGGAGCTGTTAATTCGCCCGTACTCGACATCTCGGAACACTCCCCATACCGTATCCCGCAGGATTGGGATCACGAGAAAGGTTTTGGGAATATTGGTGGCTGCGAAGTTACAGAGATTAGATAGCAGCGCATCAGGATGTCTATTGCACTTGAATACTTTAAGTGTATATGTAACCCAGAGTATTGACGGAAGGGAAAGCTCTGTATCGCTACTGTACTTATTTAATAGGTCACGACATACTATGATACGAATATTTGCAGGCTCTAGAGCTCTACGCAACTCCGTCCATCCGCGACCAGCCTCCTGCATTTGCTACGCTGGGTACGCACAGTAGAAGACGTTGACCCCAGATAGCTGGAGGGTTCAGATCAAATTGCCAAGAAGTCTTCATCCTCATCTACTAATAAATCCAGCATCTTAAAAAACGCAGCTCCAGGAAACCCGACAATGTTGTGGAAGTCTCCATCAATCTTGCGGATGAGAAGTGCCCCTAGTCCCTGAGTCAAAAGTATGAGTTCAGGACTGAATTCCAAAGAGCGAAAAGGGCAAACCTGCACGGCAAACCCCCCGGCGCGATCGAGGCCCTCGCCATTTTCGGCATAGGCTTTGAGAAGGTGTAGAGGATTTTCCGCAAAATGTACGAGAGAGCGTTCGTCAAACGATCTATTGTAAGGTGAGAGATTCGTCAAGACTAGAGAAGTATTGATGATATACCCACTTGATGGCATAACCAGGGGCCGTGAGTATTGGGTATACTGTTACGAAGTCCACGATGAGCCGTGCGGTAGACAGATAAATACTGGACCTGTGACGAAGCCGTACCTAATGATACACCAGTAACAACCTCGCATACGTTCCCGTTCAGATCGAGCAGCATCCGGAGGTTGTCGTCTTTTGAGACGGGCTTTTCCAGTAGTTCCGGATGCGTGTCTGTGCCCATCTCCATTTCCAGCGTCGTTGCGGGCAACGCCCGTGTCAGCACCACCGTGTCGGCTACACACACGAGTAGACAAGGCATGGAATTGAGAAATACGCGGTAAGCGTACCACCTATTACTAGATCAGGCGGATCATCTGGGTTCGTTTCCTGGGAGATGCGTTCATGAATGATATACCACGGAAATGTGCATGTTTACGCACCACGAGCCGCACGTAGACCTCGACAGCCTTGTATGTCGCTGTTGCGACTGGATATTCATAGATCCCGTCAAACGAGGATACGGGGAGGTCCTCTTTGAATGTGGAGGGTATGATCTCTGGCTCAAGGCCCTATTTATGATCATCGATAAGGTCGAGGTCTGATTCTGGTCACATACGAGCGTGCGTAGGATTTCTTTCCGCCGCGGACTCGCAGATGCAAGCACGATGTGTTTATTCCGGAGCTGCTCGATTGCAGGGGTATTGAGTGCAGTTGATAAAACCGAATTGTGAGTTGGAGGCATGTGGAAGAAAGATTTATTTGACCTTTTTCTCCACGGTCATGGTGAAACGCGTCGCAGTCCCCGCTCCACTCCATACAGAACTAACAGAATACACAAACCTCATTAGAGCGCTAAGAACAACTAGGACACTCGATCTAACGAACCATCTTCTCCAATATGCAGCACAGCGAAGACAACAGGAGGATTCGGAGAGGGATACATGGACTCGGTGGCCCCTGCTAGACTGCCCCGTGCCTGAATGGCGGCTGGACGACGAAATTATGGTACTCAGTGAATCAGTCTTTCAACAGCTGCAGGACGATGAAGAGGCCAGGGGGGTTGGAGAATCAAGCTCAGATATCACTTCCACCAACATCGACAACCTACACCCTTCCGCTGCTCATCTACTTGTCAGAGATATCGGAGCACTACTGGCCCATATCCTCAACGTCTTGGCCGATCAAAGACCGTCGACAGCTGCAAGCATGCAGACAAGACTGTTCCCCATGAATTGGGAAGACGTCGTCGCTTCGCTCGCTGTTCATGGGGTTGTTGACCAAGCGTAGGTTCTATTTGGTTCAACGAACGGTGACAATTTCTTTACGAGACGCAGTGTCCTATCAAATACGGAAAAGCGGCTTCGGAAGATATATTCTTCATCTGACACTTCTAATGGTATGCATTCTCGACCAGAAATATACTGATCGAGTCATCTAACGACATGGATGAAGCAGTCATCCAGAGAATGGGCGTGGTAGCTGCAGCCAAGGAAAAGTATGCCGCGCTGACATCCACCTACGACGATATCTTGCTTCAACCTCCACAGCCACGAAAGAAAAGCAGAAGTGAGTTTGCTATGCGTGCTCTTTCAGTTAGATTTGTATTAACCCGGAGACAAGGGACGCGGCGTGTTGCTTCGAACGCTAGTGTTGATGATGATCTCGAGTATTCCGAATGATATTAACACTGGTGATCTCAATGGATTCTCGTTGCTATCCATCATTGTTAATACTAAAATTCAGTCACTGCTATGTTTCAGCGTTCGATCCAGCTGTCCACACTCGTCACGGTAGGAACCTGCAGAGGAGGCCTGGTTTTGGGAAAGGATCCAGTCACGACATCAAGGGGAATCGTCAAGACGCTGTTTTAAGAGACCAGGTAGATATACAAGCCGAGCTGATTTATATCAATCGGTAAGCAACCTTAATGCACCAATTTTGCTGAACTGTTGCACGGACAAGTATACAACGACCACCGATCATCTATTCATCATCGACACGAACGATCAAAAAATGCAAATACATATTGTTTCACAAGTACCTGAAACGTGTGAGACTTATATTCAGTCATCCTTCTTACCTCCTGAGGGGGGTGCAAGTGGACCCGTTTGTGCACCCGGCGTAGGGGGCGGCGGTAGCCCAGCAGAGTGCGAATGAGGAGTACCAGGAAATGACGTCAATCCAGCACTAACACTCCTTGAACCCATAGACACACTACCACCGACCGAACTGGAATGTACATGCCCTCGTGCAGGGGGCGGCCCAAACGAAGAAGGCCCCGGCATCCCAATGCCGATACCCATATTAGGAGTTGGGGGAACGGACCCAGTTTGCGGAAGCCCCGACGAAGTAGACAAGTATGGTGAGTAGGGATACGCATTCTGCGGTGGGAATCCTGGAGACGCGATAGTCGCATAGCTTGCGTACGAGGGGGATGGGGACGGTGCACCCTCTGCGATCCAGCTGGCTCGGTTTTGGACTGGTCTGGCACGAAGGGTGCCACCTGTCCATCGTTTGCGGACTCCGGTGGCTTCTGCTGCGACGATGCCCGAAGTATTGTTTGAGCCTGAGACTGCCTCGACGGCTCGGACGGTGACGCGAAGGAAATACGACGCGCAGGTGAAAACACCACCAATCACACCGACGCATCTATACATACGTTTCCATTAGGGTAGTAGGAAATTGCGGATGGATAGTTTGGACGGACCTAATGATAAGCTGGACGAACGAGGTCGTGCGTTGGTGTATCGAGATAACCATCGGGTCAAGGTCAAATTTGAAGAAGATCCCGGGTATGCCGCCGCCATGATCAAAAGAACGAGTATAATGGGTGACACTGTATTGGTTGGTGTCCAGAGGCGAGCTACGTGGGGCGATGTATGTTGTGGGAACGATATGCAGGAAATACTGATACGCCATGAATGCTGCGGAATCAGGTGTGC